>APFE031379078.1:35475-82809 GCA_000404065.3 Pinus taeda
CAGGAAGGACAAGATGATCTCATATGCCAAAAGTTATCAAAAAGATGAAAAATTGCCCGGACTGCCTAAGAGAACCTGCAAAAAAACACTGGTCAGTTTACAGCTCTAAGAAAACAAAGGTGAAGATATGAACAGCAGAAACATAAAACAACATATTATGTACAAGCTAATGATAAAACAAAAACATAATGAAACCAAATAAACACTTTACAAGGCTTCAGCGTGCAGGGGCCCTCTGCCACTTCAGCCAATCAAATAATCACACGGCTATCTTCAGAAAAGTCTTCTCATGTATTAAAACAACAACATATAAAACAGTGGGGTGATAAGATAACCAACAGCGCGAAATTACAAAAACAGTTCAAAGTTTTTACATATCAAAAAGCTCCTTCATAGGTTCGATGACGCGTTATTTATAATGCAAAAATACTACAGCTAACTAACAACTTCTACGCTATTAACTGCGCTGCCATAGACACGTAGATCTCTTCAGCCGAGATCTAGTGTAACTGTCGTCATGTTTCTTAAATCTTCGGAGTGGTTGGTTGTTAGATTCATGTTTTAGAAATGATCTCCAGGTGTGTTGGTGCCTTTGTGAGCTGAGAACTATGCCACGTATCATTCACGTGCCCAAAACAGTGACGTGCCACAGCTGAACTCTTTGGCTGACCTTGTCTTTGACTTTGGTTGACCGCGGCCTCTCATGGATGATTTGGCCGATTTGAAGGGACACGTTCCATGTCGCCGCCACCTGGGGCTTGCCCATGTAGCTCGTTTCTTCAGAGGACACCTGGAGCACATCTTTTAACAAAATAGCTGCGGAATCCTGTGCTGGTTGCGGAAACTGACGAGTTTCCACAGCTGCATGAACAAAAAATCTAAACCAAACAACAGTCATCTGTATAGTCAGAAAAATATATAAACAGTCCTTTTTAGACTATAATGCAATGATTTAACAACTGGATGAATGAAGTGAGTGGAGAATGAGGGCTAAGAGGGTGTATAGGAAGGTGCAGGTTTGAGGCTCAACACTTGGGACGGGTGCCGATCTTGAAATTTGAAGATTGGGATCTCGCTGACCATGGGAAGTTCCCTCACCTAGAGATTGCGCAGCTCATGAAGCCCAAGTAGAACACTGCGGCAAGGGTTATCGAATTGGAGTCGTCAACATGGTTATGTAGAGTGGAAAAGACAGGGTTACTAAACCTTCTCTGGGTGTCGCATTTCCACCGCACCCCAATAACAATATTCATCATCAGGTAGTTGCTCTTCCTAGTTCATGGTGGGTGTTTGTGGATGGAGGAGCCCATCCCCATCACAGATCACTTAATTCATCGCATTACCCAGATTCCATGAAAAGGAGAGGACCCCGCAGACATCTCAGAGGGGAAGAGCAGTGACTTCGCCATCGCGGAGGCCATGAAGAAGAAATATAAACTGGAGAAGAAGAAAAGGGGCTACACCATATCCAACATAAAAAAAAAATCAGTTAAAGTGGTGACCTAGATACTGGAAAGTAAAGTTATGTGCGAGTGTCGTGCAGACGAGGTACCCGCACCGGTGGTGGCACTTGCTGAGTAGTACGCGGAGGGGGTCCAATTCAACTGGTCTGAGTTTTTATGTAAAGAGTTCCTGGAAAATTGCCACGACGCCTAGGAACAAGGCAAAACGTTCCACTATGCATGGCTTCTACTGTCCATAGTGCTCGTGGTAGGGGAATCGCTAGGGATAGTTAGTTCCCACAATTGATAGGGATCTGCCGGAGGCCGCGAAGTACGCTTCGCTCTGGGCCACAAAGGATGCAAACCGGATCTGTGACAGTAAGATATTCTAGGTGTCCATGGAAATGAACATCAAAATGGGGATTAACTGCAAGCCACGATTATCACCCACTGTCTACAATAGCTTGCAGAGTTTTGAAAAATTTAAAGCGAACCTCCACAACATATATATCAGAGCGCGTAAGGACCTGGCTAAGCAATGGAGAGAGTTAGCCTTTGTAGGCATGAATGATGTAATTTTATATGTACTGGAGACATGACCGTCAGAGTGGTGCACCCCAGACATCACAACAGTGGAGAAGTCTACGGCGCAGAAGAGAAAAAATGAGGTCAAACTACGCATGGCACAGTTGGTAGAGAAGAGAAGGAAAGAAACAACGGTAACAAAAGTGCAGGAGGCGTGGGACATTGCACAGATAACAACATAAAAAAAAAGGCTGCCGCAACAACAATAGCACAGAAGGCAGTCGAGAAGGCATGCGAGGGCCAGAAGTCGCCTTCACATGGGCAGGAAACAGAGGAAGAGGAGGGAGGCGTGGATCCACAAACAACGTCAACACAAATGAAGTGCCAGCACCCAAGCGAGCAGATGGGGCCATGTAAGAAGGTCAAGACACCAAAGTTGTCTATTGACCCGATCACCCTTACTAAGGGTGATCTACACAACATCGGTGAGACAGTGTGCGATGTCACCACCAAGGTCCTCCAGACCTTCTTGCAACAGAATCAGATTATGTTGGGGGCCCTCAGAGCATTGTTGCAAGAGTTGTAGATGTGCACTCCTCATGCTGGTACCCTTTCGACCAACGTCGCAGTAGGGACAACTGCAACAGAGCATATGTTTCGTGCTCGGACAACAAGTATAATAGTGCTACCAGAAGGGGCACTGGTGACAACAAATGAGGCCGACATGCCTATGATTAGTGCACTAAAAGATATCGAGATCAACATGGCTGCCCTCCCGCACGAGACTCTATACATTCTACAGGATGGGATTACTACAAAACTATGGGCTAGGGAGAGCCGTGCGCTGCAAGTGTTGAGTGAGAAAAAGATCAACATGGAGCATTTGAGCTTGCAGCACGATGAAGTGGTGTTGCAGAATAGGAAGATGGTACAAGTACTGGAAGAAGCCTACCACATGGTCCCTGAGCTGGCCATTCTAGCAAACGCACTAGCAGAGCCGCGCATCCATAGACTAACAGCAGGGGTGCACAAGGCGCAAGAAGAAATGACTAAGGTTCAGCTGGAGCTGAACCTTCAAATAGTAGAGCTATAGTTGAAGGCGCAGTTGTCAACCCCTCCAGAAGTGAGAGAACAATGCACCAATGGTATTGCATCAGGGCTGGAAGAGATCGACAGTGCAACAAGGGACTATACTAGAATGTTGGAGGAGTCATTTGAGGTCCTCAAAAACCTATAGGAGGACCCCAACATCCAGCACTTAGAGACAGAGGCACGTGAACTCCAGCGTTAGTATGACAACGTCAAAGGGACCGTGTAGACGGTGGCCCTCACCCAGAAGCTCACGTGAATGCAATAGGCCAAGGCGTTGAAAGAGTAAGTGGATGCCACACGACACCGAGAAGCATTTCTGAAGGCGCATGTTCAGCCTTGGATTGAAGAGGCCTTCACCATTACCGAGGCAAGCTGACACAAATGCAGGGGACACAGGAACGAATGCATGAAAGTAGTTCTGACACTGCTGTCTTGAAACATCAGTATAGGAGATTCAGCAACCAGCCACTCAGTGCGATGCCGACCTTGCAGCGGTTTGAACAGAATTGGAGGGAATCCACGCGAAGATCTCCGCACCGACATAGTGGCTCGAAATTACAATGATGCATTTTCCTCCTCACAAAATAGGAAATTCAAATTCCATCAATGACTGGAACTATTTTTAGTAAATTTATGAGTTAACATAGAGATGAATGAGTTAACGACTATTATAACTTCTCAATTGAACTCCTACTGACTCTACTAATGACTAGAGCTTAAATAATTGAGTTTAAATAACAATAACTCTACTAGATTGCTAAATTTTAGCAATCAACCCATGTACAACTCTACTTCAAGCCTATAACTCAAATTTACTGACTTAATTAGGAGATAAATCCATGTCACTCCAACTAATAGCAATCCAAGTCATGTTGATGATGTGGAAAATAAAATTTCTCCATTTCACTAAGGCATAAGTCAAATGACGACTTTTCTTGCTACATTTTAACACTGCCTCTTAGCAAGAAAAGAGTTCTACACAATCCAAATCCTACTCCAGTGGAATGTACTATAACACAACTAACACTCCCTTTCACTGTTGTTGTTTCTACTGTAACAACTGCAACCAGGAAGCATCCAAAATATTGAATCAACTGTCTCTGATCTACAACTTCCTCCTGAGTCTCTTATTGCTACCTACTTGCAATTATCGCTCAGGATCTGACTGCACCAATTGACAATAATCCTTCTACTACTGAATATTGTGGGCCCCTATAGGAAGGGTAATGATCCATGAGAAGGGTATACTGCAATTTCTACTGCTCTCCTATGGACCCTCTCCAAATATTTGCAACTTTAGGGCTAAGACTCTACATTGTCACACCTCACTCCTAGAGGTATAGTTGCATGTATGGTGAAATATACCTATAGCTTGTAGATATTTTTAACTCGAACACCTATTTGTTTTATTTTTCCAGTAGAAACATGATTCAAACAAGATTTCCCCTTAATAAGAAACACATCATATCCATGATCTTCAAGTACAACTACAAAAACTATTTTTTTTAATAAATAAATTAATTTTATTTATTATTTTATTATTTATAATTTAATTTTTATTTTTATTTTTTTTATTTATTTATATTTATTATTATTATTATTATTATATATTATATTATATTATATATTATTCAGACTAAGGAATATACATTACATCCTTTAGGTGAATATGAGAGCCTGGCTCCCTCTTAAAGGTGATAGTGCTAATCCCTTTGGTATTATAGCTTCCCTCATCTCCAAGATCTATGTGTAACTTTAGGTCCTTCTGTTGGGCGTGGAATCCCCCCAAGGCATGTTTTGGGGCTTAAAGCCTAAGTTTTGACCAAGTTCTTTGTAAAGAATCCGCGATTTGTGAGTGCAGAGCGCGAAGGCATAATAGAGTCATAGGGTCATCCGCCCTTGTTTTTGTAATGTAATGTCGGCTTTATATACCTATCCATGGTTCGCGAACCATGGGATTGTATAAATAGAGCGAGGCTCTAAGTGTAGAAATAATCAATCAATACAACAAAAGTATGATGAGTTTAAGGGATTGAGTTGAATTGTAAAGTGTGTCTTTGGGTCATAGAATAGGAGAAGGCTCTGCAGCTAAGTGCGTAAAGGCCTAGTAGTCCGCAGCTGAGTGTGCAGACCCCTGCAGCTGAGTGCATAAGGCAGGTCGAGTCTGTAACCGTTGGAAGAATTAATAAAGAGAAGTTTTATCATATTTTTGTGTATCTTTTCCTGTTTGATGTATTATTGGGTGTAAATTGCAAGTGAATTGTTTATTTGTTTCATGAACTCATATGAATGTGCTGTAGAAATAAATATAATGTAAGACATCCATTTACGTGAAGATAACTAACTGGTGTAGGAAGATAAGTAAGATCTCAGGCGTGACTTAGGGAAATAGTGCAAAGCATTGCTCCATCAGCGCAAAAGCCCCACAACCCCTGGTTAGGGCTGCATGAAGGCAAGGATATCAAGGCGTGAGGGACAAGGAAGTGTGCGAAGTAACTTGCACGAAGTGACTAACAGTTGGACCAATTCAACCTGTCAGACATATCAAGGGTGTGGAACCCTGGTTCTAGCACCCCCCCATACTACTTCAGGTGAGATCTTATTCCGCGGTCTGTGAACTGTTGCCGAAAGGGCCAGTAGTACAGGGATTTATTTGGCTAATTAACTCAGAACCTGGGTCAGGCCCCAACAAACCAACACCTTCTCCTCTAGGTTGTTGAAGAAATCCTTACTTCTTGTCATATGATATGAGGCACCAAATTATAGGTACCACTCACTCCCTCTTATTGTGCTTTCCATGCAAGTAATGAGGGTGAAATCCAACTCAATATGTGATGTAGGAACATCTCCTCCTACTCCTTTAGGATCCTTACGATATTTCTTGTGTGGACACTTGGTTGCATAGTTTCCATAGTCATGGTAGTGAAAGCATTTAATTTTATTGAGGTATTTCTTCTTGCCATGGTTTTGGATGAATTAGGACTCACCGTGGGCCTTCTTTCCTTTGGAATTCTTTTCTTTTCAAACTAGAGCAAAATCTTATTCCTCATCATTTCTAGATGTGACACCATCTTTAGTGTTTCTTATAATCTCCTCCTGCACCAAATCAGGCTAAAGTCTTTCCTAATCTAGTAGCTTGTCTCTTCCATTAACTAAATCTAGATAGTTGTGCTAGGATTTTAGAAGGCCAAGGAGTGCTAAGCTCACAAGTTCAAATGAGGCCACATTTTCTCCTACTCCTTGAAGTTCATCATGAACCTTAGTGAATCTTGATTGATATTGAGGAATGGTTTCATTTTTATGTATGCAAATGTTCTTAAGCTTACTTCTAATGCCAATTCCTTGGCATCACTACTACTTTGGAATAGATCTATTAGAGTTTTCCACATTTCAAAAGGAGTCTCCTTTTCATGTAAGTTTGAAACCACATGATCTTTGACACTCTCCAAGATAATCCTCCTATCTTTTGTTATGTCTTTCTTCTACTGAGCAAGTTCTTGTGCATTTGATGTCGTTGTTTTTGGAATTTCAGTTTGTGTGTACACCAATAGTCCATTGTCATCTAGAACAAATTCCATCATGCATTTCCAAGAAATGAAATTCGAGGTTCCCTCCAATGCATAATCAAGCTTCAGTCCATAGATGGACATTGTTCCTGCATTGAAGAAAATTAATGCACCACAAAAATATTATTCTAAATTTCTATGAGAGAAGATTAGAAAGTTGGTTTCTATGTAGTTCTTAGTATCTCTTATACCATCTAGAAATTGCTTTAAATTTTCTACTGCTAATGAAATTGAACTGAAATCAAGAGACACAAATTTCTTATACTATTATGCAGAAAAAAACACGTAATGAAAACACATGAAATAACATGAAATAACATGCAACCATTAAAACAAAACGAACACAATGATTCTACAGGTGAACCCAATTGGGAAAAAAACCCCACTTCTTTGCATTAGTTTAGATGATAATATGGATCAATTACAATGTCTTGCTTCAATCCTGAAGCAAACCTTGCACTACAATTCTTATCTCCTGCTCACTAATCTTCTCTGACCAAAACTTATCCAATTCAAGCCTCAACCTTCCTCCTATTTCCTTGTGTGATCCTTGACGAAATTAGCCCCTAAAAAATAGGATAATTCCTTATTTTCTTGCACAAATAGTGAAGGCATTGATCACCTAATCCATACAATAATTGTATGCTCAACTAGTATACAATTTATAATTATAATTATGCATTTTCCTCCACTCAAACTAGGAAATTTGAATTCCATGCATAAACAGGACTTCTTTTAGTAAATTGATCAGTTAACTTAGAGATCAGTGAGTTAGCAACTAGTATTACTACTCAACTAAACTCCTACTTACTCTACTAATTACTAGAGCACATATAACTGAGTTTAACTAACAATAACTCCACTATATTTCTAAACTAGTAATCAACCCATGCACAACTCTACTTCTAGCCTATAACTTGAATTCACTGATTTAACTAGGATATAAACCCATTTTACTCTAGCTAATTGCAATCTAAGTCATCCTGTTGATGTGGAAAATTGAATTTATCCATTTGACTAAGGCACGAGTCAAATGAAGACTTTTCTTGCTACATTTTAACATGGTATAGGAATCCCATATGGATTATGCCCTGACCACCATTTACTTAAATATTTTTCTTGGCTTGATAAATTAGCATAAGGGAGTAGCGTGCATGTACTTTTGGATGAGAAAGAAGGTATGCCTTATGTGATGTTCAATTGAAAATGTATCAAGGTTCCTTCAATGCAAGGAAACAAAGTGATTCTCTAAAGGAAAAGAGTTGGAATTATGTCTAATGTGTTGTCCTTGATGGAAACCTACTTGATACATATGTCAACATGATGGTTATGAAAATACTACAGGTGATATGGACAAAGGAATATCAGTTCAAAGACAAAAATATGATAAAGGTGAAGTTTAGGAAAGTATACGTGGGTCCTATGAAGATAAGTCACGTACATATGTAGGTAGGATGAAGAGAAGTTTCCTACAGTTTCTGCACTACGGTATTATGAATACCAGGTGTCTTTCCCATGGTATTGGCCCATAGTAATGAGTGCGACAATGGATATTTTATCTCGTCAAAGAATATCATCGACATTACTAAGGGATTGGCCTAAGGTATTGGCTAAGGTCTAAGATATAAAAGGAGATGGAGACCAAAGTGTTAAGGTGTGCATGTGATGGATTGCTTATGAATAACTTCATATGAAATAGGTGTGCACCTGGGAGAATGGGGATGGATCATATATAATAGATCTGAAATGACCACATATTGGATAACCTGTTTAGGGCTTGATAAATCTGTGATGATGGTATTATGATGTGTGCCTCTAACAGTTTGTATGATCAGATTTGGGTTTGAAAGATGTTGTGTTTTGCAATGAGGGTATGATTAGTGGTTACAGGTCTGTACGATGGTTTACCATTAAGAAGTCACATACATACATGTATCTTCTTCTGACTAGTCATGTATATTTTGCATTATGGATAGATTTGTACGCGGGTGTTGTGAATGATAAGCACGTACATATGTGAAAGTGATTTATAAGGGTTGTGTACATCTGCTAGGGTTTTGCAGTATGAATTGTTAATGATTTTTGCCCATTTTTATTATGTTTGTTGTTGTCTGTTGATGAAGTCGCTCTTATGATAATTTGTGTTTGACAGTAATTTTTGGGTTGAATTGTTTATGGAATGATATGTTGACTAGAGCTGATGTTACAGTATGATTATTTGTATATGGTTCAGTGATTTGTGATGGGCTTAATATGTGATTCAATGATTGATTTAGTGTGAGCTTGATTTAGACTTTTTTATTCAGTATCTTAAGACATGTACACAAGTCCTCTTAAGGAGAAGTGCGTACATACATGGGTATGACTCAGAATAGTAGGGTATATATTCTTGCATATCGTTGATTAGGGTTTACAGTAGCAACAATTGTTTTTTTATTTTTATTTTTTATGGGTAACAATTTTTGGCTCATTGATGAGTAGTTGTGCATTGATATGATCTATCCTGGCTTAGTTTAATCTAGTTGTATTAATTGATTAAGATTCAATGATTTCTTTGATGATTCAGTCGGTTCAGTGATTGAGTGATTTGATACAGTGAATCATTTCATAATTGGTATTTGGTATTGGGCTTAAATGATGGTAGTGGGTCTAGTCTGAAAATATGATGAAAAGTGGCCTACATGTTTGATGTTATGAGTCAAGTGGATCTAGTATGAAACATTATGAAACATGGTCCACAAAGGTGCCAAGGGTTGGATCCTTGAATGAGGGAGTCAAATCTTCCTTCTAATGGTAGCTGGTAAATCTAATCAAGGAGTTGGAGCTCCCTTCCAGTGGGTACCAGTAAATGAGATCATGGGGTTGGAGCTTCGTTCTAGTGCATGTTGGAGAACAAGAGAAGGTTGTAGCCTTCTACAGGTGGGTTCCTGTGTACTTGTATAAGTCCGTGCCACTACAATATTGTAATATGTTTTCCTTTATAATAAAGGATGAGGACAAAGACGACGATAACGATGGTTTTCTAGCACATTGGGTTTCCACCTAAATTCCTAGTGTCCTCATTTGTTCATGTGTTTCTTATGTGTGATGTTTTATTATGTTCTTACTGCTCATGGTTATTGTTTAATTAAATTCTAATTAAGTAATGATACACTAGTTAAAGTAGAACAAATGATGAAATATATGAAAAGTTAGTTAACTAGATATACATGGTGTTCCTTCATCATAGTCATGTTCATATGTTGGTTTACTTATTGACAATGGCATAAAGAAATATGAATAAGAAATTGAATGGTTTAAGTGATTTTTTAAAATACTAATTCACCCCCCCTCACCCCTCAATATTTTTCCCAAAAATTGGTATTAGAGAAGGTCACTTCAGTTGAAGCTTAACCGCTTGAAGTGGAATGAGGATGATGGAAAAGAAGAAGATAGATCGAAGGAAGGAGTCAGAAAATTATGGTAGTGACAGTGATATATCATATGCAGTGACAGTTACAGATGTAAGCGAATATTCAATCTTGGGAGCACCCCACTTTCTATTGATCAAGAATGCAGAAGACAGTAACAAATAATTATTAGGTATGGGTTATTGTTCTAATTGTGGTCCATTTCCTTGTCTACGTAATAATGATGATAGAAAATATGACAGTGAATCAATTGAACTGGCACTCATGGTTAAAAGTTAAAGTAAGCATTCTAAAGAAAAAACAAATTAAAAGATGATGGCCCTAGAAGCATACAAACAAGGCAAGTCAGAAACAGTGGACAATGAAGGTGTACCTATGCTAAGCTATGATAATTATCAACAATGGAAAGAAAATATGAATTATAATCTAATGAACCTTGATGTTTGGTATTTATTATGCAATGTCTTAACCAATCCTCCATCAGATGAATAAGTGAAAAATAATACTAAGGCATTAAGTGACATCATTAATAGCATACTTGATTCATTATTAAATAGGGTTATGAATTATGCAACTACAAATGAATTATAGGATAAGCTACATGCAATCCATGAAGAAAAACCGAAGCAAGGTTGTTCATCAGGAGAACTGTCGGGTAATCTTATTTCTAAAAATATATCAAAAGATGAACATGAAGGAGTTATTGATTCAAAATAAGACAGGTTGGAAGAAAATTTTAATCTTAGAAGAAAACTTGATCTTTCTTTGAAAAATATTATTAATCTTAAAGATAAGTTGCAGGAATATGATAACAGGGATCATATTAAATTAGTAAATTCCGCAGTAGAATCTATACAATATTGTGAAGGTCTTGAAGCAGATATTGTCTCCCTAAAAGATGATCTTGAGAAGTCAAACAAGCGAAATGAAGAGCTACTTAAAGCATTTCAAGAACAAGAGAATGGGTCGAAGAAAGAAATTATCAAATTAAAAGACCAAATGGAAGAAGGAAGAAAGGTTGAATAAGGAATGAGAAAGAAGTATCTTGAAAACTTGGAAAAGAAATACCAAAGAATGGAGGTTGAGGTAAACATTCTAAAAGGAAAATTAGAAGAAAATGATACATTTGAGATTTCAAGATAGTACTAATATTTTGGATAAAATTCTTAGTAGTCAAAGGTCTCCTTCCATTAAATATGGTCTTAGTTTTCATGAAACTATTAAAGGATAATATAGTTCACAAACTAGTGGAAGGAATCTAAAAGGTAAAAATGCAAAACATGAAGGTGCTCAATAAAGAGATAAGATGTTAACCTGATAAAAAAAAACAACGAAATCAAATTTTCAAAGGAAATCATCTACTCCTAACTACAAAAGTGTTAATCGATTCTCTTCTCTGATCAATAATGTTGAATTCTTTGTATGTCATAATTATGGACATGTTGCAGCCAATTGCAAAAGCAAGTTGTTTCAAGCAAGGAGTCATCTCACAAGAAGTACATCAGCTCCCAAGTACTAAGATTTCTTCAAGGGATATTGTTTAATTTGCAACATATTTGGCCACAAAGCTATTGATTGCAATAAAAGGAATATGAAACAGAAATATTATGATTCCTCTACTCTCTTTTCTGGTCATATATGATATTATGATTATAACAAGTTTGGGAATGTATCGTAAGAATGCATGAACAAATCAATGAATCCTCATAGACAACATGGAAAAAAATTAGATAAGAACATTGATAGATTTGAAAATGATGAATCCTCCAACATTTCTCATAATAAGCAGAAAGAAGAAGAGAATATAAGGTGTGGTCTTTTTCTCTACTCGTTTGAAGATGAAGATGAATGGTACATAGACATCGGATTCTCTAATCACATGATTGGAGATAATATTAAGATGGATTCTCTAAACAAAAACCAATATGGTAAGTTTATTCTTGGAAATAGTGCTCCAGCAAAAGTTTTGGGAAAAGGTAGAGCTAAAATTAATAAACATACAAGAATATTTGATACTTTATTAGTTCAAGGACTAAAGTGGAATATTTTAAGTGTAGGTCAAATGGCAGATAAAAGAAAAGGAAATTGTGTTTACATCAACCAAATGCAAGGTCATAAATGAAGAAACTAGAAATTTCATAGCAAGAGAATATAGAAATCCAGACAAATTATACATGTTTAAAGCGATAAATTCTCACATAAATGAGGAAGATAATTCCTCTTCTTCAGACTCAGAGTAAAGAAGATGGTCCCTAGTGCAGTGCATTGTTCACTCACAATGATTGTATAAGTGATGTGAGGTACATGACCTCATAAAGAACATGTGATGACTATTAGACCTTCAGAATCAGTGATGTATGATCTCAAGGGGAGCTATACATATGTATACTTTGATGGTGATTCCCATGTTTTTTTTAATTTTCATATTGCTTATATCACTAACAATGCACCTGATGTAGTATCAATGAAAAGGAACATACAATACAAGCTCAAGGGGAGTTGTGGTTATAAAAACTCAACATTTTACTTGTTGTATGTGGATCTTATAAAGGAAAGTCATGTATATACGCAAGTTTTGATCTAAAAATTCGTGAATGTTTATCTGAGATGAAGAAACAATGGGATATACTTAGGGAGAGGTTCTGATATGCTTTAGTTAGTTATTATATGACTTTCTGGTTCTGACAATGATTAGTTACAATCTATTGATGCTCAGATACTACTTAGAAGTGGTATTGTCTTATGATGGTGTTGTAGGGAAAACCCAACAACCCCCATTTTTACTTATTGACTCAAGTAATGGGGACCCTTTCTATAAAGTTTTGGCTAAGCACTTTTTATTCTTTTCATTTAAGTTAATTGTCTTTTTTTTTTTTTTTTTCGTCAGATTTATCTTTTGATTGTTTTATTGAATCTGAGTTTTCATAAGCTTTCCATTGATATTTGTTTTGACTCATTTGGTCACTGGTTTGTAAATAACACTTTGAATTTTGATCGTTTTCTTGCCTGGACTAAAAATGTAAATAGTTGTATAATATTTCAATTTTGGTAACTAATTAAGCTCAATAGTCATTCATTGTAAATATTGACTTTTAGTTCACTTTTATTAATTTTTCATTTTTCACTAACGATCCTATAGACTGACCCAACTAAATCATACAATGGATGAAATCATGTTTTGGAATCTTGGTAATTTACTCTAATTTATTATTTTAAAACGAGTTGCCAAGATCGGATTCTCAAAATTGCAAAATAGCTATAGTCCAATTTGTAGGATTATTAATTCCACGTGGCCCCATTTCATATTCCCTGCGTCCTCCCAAAAGTTGCAATTTTAAAACTACAATTCAAAAACACAATAAAAAATTGTGATGTGATATTGCGATTGTGATACATCGCAAATCGCATATCGCAAAACAAAAATTTTGTTTTTTAAGCAATGGTATTAAAATTCCAATACATGATTTTTAATTTTATGTAATGGTTAAATCTTTTTATCCTAATATTTCTCACACTTTATAACTCCCACGCCTCGTCACCTCACATCACCCTCTACCTTATCCCTCCACTTCACTCACCTCACCATCACCCTCATGTCACACCTTATCACTCCATCCTCTCCACTAATTCCTCACACTCCACCCTCGCAATAATCACAATACGTGAGTGTTAAATGATTTTATAATTTTATAATTTTCTCTAATTAAGATAATATTATATTAACATTATAATGTTATATATTAATTACGATATATATATGGATTATATTTATTAATATAATATATTTTAATTAATTATTAAATAAAAATTTTAATTGTTTTTGTTAGCTAAACACTTAATACAAATTAATATTAAAATAAAATAATTATAATTATTTAATTAATAAAAATAATTTAATTTGGAAGTAGAATTTAATAAAAAAACTTAGGTTTTTACCCTAAGCAACAAAAATTTCAGAATTTTAGCAATTTTAATATATCAACTTCGGGAGCTCATAAATGGAGTTTTACTTGGCCAAATGAGGCTCAAGATGGCTCATTGGAAAGATAAAATCACGAAAAACATTTCTGAGGGGGTTTCATTAATAGATTTGATCATTTATCAGGCATAAAATCCAACAGAAGATTAAACTCCGAATTTTTACATAAAACTGGTTTTTGTGAGCTTTATTTTCTACATTTTCATTTGCCCAAGCCTCTTCTAAATGCAAATACATTCATCAATGATATCCTTGGCCAATTAAATCATCACAAACATTAATAGAAAGCTCAGTTTCCTTTTTAATTATTTATTTAATTGAATTTGATTAGATTTGTTTTAATTTCAGATTTGACATTTTGATTTTCCTTTTGTATTTTAATTTTGTTTTGATTTGATTTTGCAAGAAACAATTGAAGAGATGAGGAGAACATGAACCCAACCAATGAGAAGGCTACAAAAATACACGAATGAAATTTTGAACCAATGAAAATTAATTAAACATATTTCTTCTTCATCAAACTTTCCTATTTTGAATTCTTTTGTAAATATTATAAATCACAAATTGTAGAATGTAATAGGGGCTTCTCTCCTCTGCAAGTTTGGAATTCTAAAAGCACTTCTATAATAGGGATTTAAAACTTCAGGTGGGAAGAGTAAAAATCTTAGATCTGAGGATTATTGAGGATTTTTCTTTTGCATTCTGAATTATGTATGAAAGACAGAGTTTGCACTATTGTGGCTCTTGTTTTAAAAGAAAAAGTTCACATATTGTAAAGGACAATTAGAGAGCAGAGCTCGGAAAATGGATTCAATAAATTGGTATTTATAATACTATTAATTTAATGCTGGTTTCATTTTATGATGACAGGAATGTGTAAATTTACTTTCATATTTGTTCACTTTTGTCGGTGTTGGTAATTTGTCTCTATTTTATGCTATTATTTATTTCTGCTCTTATGGGATGAATTTTGATTTCTGAATAATTATTTACTCAGAATTCTATCTTTTAATACTAGTTTAATAAATAGTGATATGTTGTGAATTTTTTCTGTGTATTATTGTTTAATTATTCAAGTTACTGATTAAACGATCAAAATCATTCTGTGAACTTCTTCCTGAGTGTTGTTGGTTCATTATTTCAGTTAAGAGGTTCCTACATAGGATGTGTTTGGTATTCATAATGTCAATTAATTGAACTACTTCGCTAGCCTGATATTCATTATAAGCCAAACATATTAAAATCCCAATACTTTAAATATCTTGCTCTCAGTTGGATTAGATCTATATCTCTCTAATTGAGATAGGATTAGGATTTAGTTTCTTTTGCTCTCATTATAAACTAAGTTTTCATTTAGATCAATTTCTACATTATTTTAAGTCCTCTTCCCAAAGAGGCAAACTTTAGCCATGGCTTCACTGAGCCCCAAATCAGCTTAAAGATCACTTTCTTACCTGATCAACAAGAAGGTTAATCTAATGTCTCTTCTCCATTGGTGAATGAAAGGCATATTTTAAAGCCATTGGAGATTGAGAGAAGATAACTGGACCTAGTTAAACCAGTCGGAACCACCATTCCAAACAGAAAAGGAGTTGCTTTAAGGTCTGGACCGGGTGGTCTTCCCCCATGTTGAGGCAGACATTTTTGGGCTTCAACATTTTGGCTCTAGAAGGAGGGCCTCAAAATTGTTTCCAATTGGAGTTTTTGTATTCTAACATGTTATTATTTATCACGATGACTCATATTAAACTTCCAATTTGGAGTTGTATTTCTGGATGTGCATCTTCCAATACTCCACCCAAAGTGGTAAGGCTCTTGTCTTAGGTAAAATTTAATGGTAAGAAAAATTCTTCTGCCTTTAACCATGCCTTTCAATGTATTCATGAATTTTCGAATTATGATTTTCAAGGAATTGATGAAGGCATTTTATGTAGAATATTTACTCTCACATTCACGTCAAAAGCCAGAAATTGGCGTCGAACTATTCCAGTTGCTTCAATTCACAGTTGGGGTCAATTTGTTAGAATGTTCCTTTGTAAATTTGATGGCTATAACTACAAATAGATATGTGACGATTTTAAAGATTTACAAAGATTCAAAAATAAATCTTTAATTGATTTTACCATCAGATTTCGCTTAAATTGTTTGAAATTTAAAATTGAAGAAAAACCTACGGTTGAGGAAATATTAGATTGTTATGAACATATTTTCTCTCTTCCTCCCATTCATAATCCATGTAAAAGTATTTCAAGCTTTGCTCAAAATCCTTCCAATTATATTAACACAATTGAGAATTTCAATATGAAGTTGCAAACAAATGATGATGAAGTGGCCTCTATTATGTACGATCAATTTCTTCATTTAGTGCGCACTTCTTACAATATTGATAGTGATCAAGATGCACCTTCACATGTAAGAAAATGTCAAACACAAATCTTGGAGAATTTTACTATTCAAGTGCAAGAATATACTAGCAATAATCTTGAAGAAGATATCGCTTTGAAATCTGAAAATTGGTATGCATTAAATTCAGAAAATCAGAAAATAAATTAGCAAGTACAAGTAGCAATCAAAGTTTCTAATAATACACAACTTGTTGTACAAATTTCTGAATTCTTTTCCGATGAGCAAATGCCAAACTCGGAACAACAAAACAACATTAAAGTACGAGTACACAAATGAATGATCTCAAATCTGAAATTTACAATGAACAAAATGCACAATATTTCTCAAATAGAAACGTTTTTAAATCCATTGCTTCTGATTCTCATTTTTCCCTTTATCCTGATATTTTTTTTCTCGCAATTTATCCCTTCTTAATATTAATGATATTTCAGAAAACTGAGAGGTTGATCGTAATGAATTGACAATTAGTTTTTATCAAGATAGAGAATTAATTATTGATCATTCTTCTGAGATTAATGAACATGTGCTTTATATTCCTCCTTGTTTTGATACATTGGATGAGATTGAAAAGAATTCCATGAATGTCGTGAGGTCATTTATGATAGTTACTTTGACATTGAGGATATAGATTTGTCGTCTTCACAATTAGATCCTCATAATCAAAGTCGAATCAAATGTGAAAATGAAGGACACTCAAATTCAGAAATTGTTTCAAAGGGTTCTCATTTTCAAACGATTAATCATACCCATGATTTTAGCATTTGAGATAACATTCCACTCTATGATTTATATGATGACCAAGATCTCATTCCTATTCATAGTCATGATTCTCTTTCTAATTCACAACTTGGTATAAAAAATCATTCGAATTGTATTATTTTAACCAAGTCTTGTGAAAAAGAAATTATTTTAAATCAATCCCAATTGTGATGTAACAATAATTGTAGCACTAGTGTAAACTATGATTTGATTTTATTATTTTTCCTTCATTTATTTTGTTTAAATTCAGATTTGTTTTATATTTCTAATTTTCTATTTTTAGATAATTTGTGTTGGCATATTGAGCAACTCAGTATTCAACACTCAATTGATGTGTTGTCTGAATGGGAAAATAAAGTTTCAGATTCTAATCGTAAACATCAGGAGTTATTTCTCTTCCAATTTCAACTGATGTTCATTTCTTATTGATTACTTCTACCTTCTCAAAGGCAATGTCAACAAGAAAGTGTATTTTCACAATATGACCAGAAACCTAATTTAATTAATATTCTTCCATTACATCTAATAGGTTTCCATCCATTTTCCATAGACCCATTTGAAAACTATTTGGAAAGTTTTCCTTCACAGAAGATTGTTAATAGTTTAACACTTGCACATAACACTAACATATTTATATATGCCATTGAATCTAAAAGATCATTTTGACAATCTAGCATGTTATCTTCTCTTTTGAATCCCTTCCAATCATCAATAATAGAAATTCGTCAAGGTTTCTATGATCCAATTGAAATTCAATTGGAAAGGGCATTTCAAGAGAAGGTAATTGTAAATAAATTGCTAACAATAACTATACATTCTAAAATCAAACTTACTTTCCTTAGTTTAATTGTATTCTTATTTTTGTTACTAATGATTGATTTGTACATACATGCAGAAATCAAAGTGCTTACATGGCTACATTGGAAATAAGACTATACCTAGTCATGTTTCCTTCATTAAGTTAGAAATAGGAATAGATTAATTTAATTTAAATTTATTTTTTGTTTGCACTTATTTCATTATTTCAAATTTTCAATAAAACAAGTAATGAATCTAACTTCTTCCGTGCCTCCCCTTTCATTTTTGGAAAAATGGCTTAGTACATTTTAGAGGATCTTGAAAAATCAGATCGTAGATATTTATGAAACCATTAATTGTCTTGTCTTGCAAAAAATTCATCTTAAAAATCATACAAAAATCCAAGAATTTGTTGCAACTTGACAATTTTGGATTCATAAGTATTTCTAAAAAGGAACTCACCACCACTCATGTTTTCTAATGTAAATTGGAGGTCGATGCAATTTGGAAAATTCATTACTTAGAACTTTAGATTAAAAAATTAGGTGATGTTGAACATAAGAAAACTTTGAGAAAATTTGGGAGAACTTGAAGACTCATAAGGTAAAATTTTCAGTCAATTTTCCTCTAGGTATACATTCACAGGCTCATCGTCATCTATGGTTAGTTTTACTTTTTTCAATGGTAATTCTTTGTTCTTGTTTTGTTTCTTTTGCAGGTTTTCATTCATTTTGGAGACTTGAAACAAGCAGGCAACTATTTTAAATCTGCAACATGTTCAAGGAAGTATTAGTTGTTTTGTCAGAATTTGAGGATTAATTAGTTTTCCTTTTATATTTCATTAAAATTCCATTCAAATTTTTAATAACGGGAAATTCATGTTGGATCATTATAATGTCGCAAATATCCTCATAAAAAGGTCACGATAACATCTTCCTCTGATCGAATAATCTGATGGTTAATTAAATTATTGAATGGAGTTTTTATAAAAAAGAAGATTTAGTTGGGAACTTTTATTTTGAATACTTTAATAACATCTCAATCTCATTGTATTGACATATAGCATTATCAGAGCATTCCAATGTCAAGACATTTCATATAAAACATCAATTGAAGTATTGCAATATTCACCAAATTCCAGACACGATAACACATTTAATTCTAGTTATGAAAGATATCACAGCCGTTTATAAATTTCAAATTTAATTGAAGCACACGTTTAAAAGATCTGATGTCCTAGTCCTGATATGGCATTTAAATTCAGTTTTAAAATATATCACATTTGCTCATTAAATCACAATTTCAATTGGGACATACATTTGAAAGTCCTAATATCCTGGATCCAATAAGAAATTGAATCCATTTAATAAAACTATCGTGTCCGTTCTACATCGCAGATAAGAGGTTTTCACATATGAATGCATCAAATATCTCCAAGCATGCGATATTCCCATCCTCTCCAATCTCTGATAAAAAAATTCATGATATCGCGCCATCCATGTCGCAAATGTGATCATAAGCATTCTCGATACGAAACCCGTGATAAAGATCCTCGATATAACTTCTCTCCAATCTTTCATATCGTAATTTTTATATCACACATATAAGACAAACCCACCAATTTTCCACGTCATCCATCGCATTCCCACAATTGCAAAATAATATCGGCATGTCCTTTTAAAAACTCCTATATTTGATTCTCTGATATTGCGATCACTCTATCACATCGCATATATTCACATAGAAATTACGATATCGCATTTTCACATAGCATATGCCCATATCGCAAATTTTCCATCGCAACACTTGTATCGCATCACAAAATTCAATGAAGCCTTACCTTAAGATTTTTCAATGCAATAGACCTCAATGCGTGCCTCTCTACCATCGACTTTCAATCGTTATGTAACATTTGATTGCATATCAGCAAAGGTAAAAAATCGCAGCTTGAAATTTATGCATGGGAAAGAAACTTGCGATATGAAACATCTGATAAGACATTGTGTTGTATAGAAGATTTTAAGGCACTCTTGGGAAACCACTATGGTAATGAAAGAATTGGTAACAAAATTGCAACAAGATTAAATCATTTTTATTTCCTCTTATATTTGGGTTTTAGATATATCACTATATTTAATATATGAAATTCAAGACCTCCCCATCTACACAGATGTATTTCATTATCTTGGATTTGGTCTTAATTCTGAAATATTTATGAAAATCATGGAGTTGATATGAAACTTATAATATTATGAGAAAATTCATCGTTGCAATTTATTAAAAAGTATCATTTCATTCTCATATTTAATGAATTTAGTTCAGTTCAGATTGTTGGAACATGAAACATTGTTTTCTTCTACTTTGTTGCTTGTTTTAGTTTAGATTTCATAAATGATGATTTTGGGTTAATAAGATTTCAGTTCGTTCAAATTCTTCATGCTTCTAATTCTAAAAAAAAAAAAAGAGTAAGAAGTTAGCTAGTATTGGAGAAAATTATATCTTTCAGGTAATACTAAATGCAATTTTCCAATGGTAAGTTTCGTGTACCCATTTTCATTACTTTACTTTTGTTTTTAGTGTTGCTTTTAATTTTTGCTGATCTTGAACTCTGTTTTTGCGGGTCTTCATGAATCGATTACACGTCTACCATATCAGTGTTGGAGTTCATTCTCTTTTGTTTAGTTTGCTTTGAGTTCTTGAAAGAAGCAGTAACAATCCTCATTCAATCAACTAAACTATAGAAATTCTCATTGTAGATTAAACTGATTATGCAATGTACTAAAGAAAAATACTTAATCTACTTCTACAATCAAACTTGCGGAAGCTTAATTGATTTTGAGAAAGATCAACTAGAATACATATAACAGAGAAGAAGATTCAATCACACATAAAACACCAAAAATACTCAGGGGAAAGCCTCAGCTAAAAACCCGCTATCTGTATTATCATACAAGTGGAAATATCTCAGGATTACACAAAGCTTTAGCTCACAAGCTATCTAGCTTTCAGTACAATCTCTCACTGCTGCTCATAGACATAATAGATAACACCTGTGCCTTCCTTCAGTCCTCCAAGCGTCCTATTTCCTTGTGTAGTTTCTGTTGGGTCCTCCAGATGCAACCTATATGATTCTCACTTCACACACAACACTGACCTCTGAATTAACTGCGCAATCCTGAAGGAGTTAATTCCTTCTGCATGGATGAGTTTCCTTTATAGAGAATTCCTCCAACTGATAGTACATTGTGCCTTCCTTTAATCTCAATTGGGTGTCTGTCTGAATTGACATGCATGAGTTATTTATGAGAGAATATTCAGTTATTTGGAGAACACTAGTTACATGCATGCATGCATTGACTAACTGAACTCACAATCAATTCCACAAACTGTTTGAAACTAATCTAACTGGACTTAACTCAGTTAACTGAGCTAACTAATTGCAACTCAAATACAACTCATATTTATCTCCTTAATTAAGGGATAACTTCCTCAATCAAAGGGATAACTGTTGCATGTTTTTACAAAGACTTCATGTTTGATTTTCTCTAACTAATTAACTCAAGATGAATTAATTAATTATTTTTCAAATAGCTAGTGAGACTATTACGAATTTTAATTCTCAATTTTGATTCAAGGACATATCAAAATTGGAATATATCCTGAAAAACTATCAATAACAATGCTATTTTTATTTATTTCCAACAAAGTTAGAGTATATCCTGGAATGCTATTTATAGCAATGCTATTTTTAGCATTTCTTGTTGGTATTTTCAACGCTCCCTCTCAACAAGAAAGGCAATCAACTCAAACTTGATCCTGAACCTTTGGAATGTTCTGCATGTAACACTTCTCTCAAGTTTTATTTCTCTAGCAACTCAGAAACACAAAATATATCCAACCTGAATTAGAATTATGCCTCTGTCATCAAAGTATCTGACTGTTATTGCTTCTGTCAATTGAAAAACTCTTCACCACTGTGGTCTTCAGCATGTGACTGCTCTAGCCTCTATCACTTTGATCTCTGACTGCATCAATCACACTAATTCCTCTTGCTGCATCTGTGTTGTTGCTGGTCCTATCTCCCAGCATGCATTCACAATGCACCTCCTCTCATCATGTTGCATCCTACTGCCCATTGTTGCAATGCAACTCAGTCACTGAGAAGTAAGTAACTGATCTCCCAACTGACCTCCTTGTTGGGCTAGAAATAGCCTCTAATGTTGAAGCTTCCTCTGCCGCTCCATTCGCATTTTTCTCTACCCACTCGTCCAGCCTTGCTACTCCTCATCGAGGCTCCCATAGCAAGGTCTAATCAAAGAGGTTGGGTACCTCAAGGATCTTGCCCCTATTTCAACCTTCATGAGACTATCACTTCACATTGCCCCACCTCACACCTGGAGGTATGTCTGCATGTGATCCCTCTGCCCACTTGGTTCGAAATTTCCCCTACTAGAGGTCTCTGCATGAGTGGATGCCTCCACTCAATCTCCACTCGACTTCTCCAATTGTGGCTACTCCACAACCTCCTGAAGCTGCTTCACCATTTATGCCTCCTCCACAATTGTTTGAGACTTCTTCTGGTGCTGCATATTGACAGGTAATGTACTCTCCCTCTCAACCACCAAGTATCTAACATTTGCTTTTCTCCTCAAGGCCTTGCATGCATCTTGAACCTCAAGAACATACATATTTCGTACCCGTAAACTGATCTGTTTCACCTAACCTGTGGTGATGTGTCTAAGGAAAACCTTTCCCTTACTGAAGAAAACATCGTAGCCTTTGTCCTCCCACCATCATGATCGATACCAAGTTCTTCTTCAGTCCTGACACATACTTCACATCTGTTAAGGTGATGCGAGGTATGTTCCCTCTGAAACACAATCGTACCTTCACCTGAAACATGGTACTTTCCATCACTGCCTATCTCTATGCGGATCTGAAGGTCCTTCTTCTCCAAGGTACTGAATAAACTCTTATCGCCAGTCATGTGGAATGAGGCTCCACTGTCAAGAAACCAACCACAACCCATCATCGATGAAACCATGCATGCGATGACGGTAAAATCCAATTCGTACTGAGAGGCTAGGGCCTCACCTTCAGATCCTTCCGAGGATCCCTTCTTAGATTTCTTCAATGGACACTTAGTTTCATAATGGCCCACCTCATGACAATTAAAGCATCTCTCGTTAGATTTGTCAATCTTCTTCCCACTGTGGGAAGAAATTGATTTGGAATGAGAATCCTTCTCCTTCCCTTTCCTTGCCTTCCTAGCTAACACTAGATTTTATTCATCCTCCTTGGATGAAGAACCATTTCTGGTGCTCCTCTTTATCTCGTCCTACATCAGATCTGATTGCAATCATTCCCAATCTTGTAGTACCTCTCTTCCCTTCACTGAGTCCTGGTAGCTATGCCAGCTCTTAGGAAGACCGAGGAGAGCAAGACTCACCATGTCATCATTGGCTGTCATGATTCCTACACTTCCAAGCTCATCTCTGTAGGTGGTGAGCTTTTTCAGATATGTAGAGATCGTGTTGCTCTTTTCACACTTGATTTTTCGAAGCTTGTCTTTTAGTGCCAGCTTCCTCTGATCACTATTGCTCTGATATAGATCCTTCAATGTATTCCACATTAAAACTGGTGTCTCCTTCCCATGGAGACTCGAGACAATATGGTCTCAAACTCCTTCCAGAAGAATCCTCCTCACTCTCGCCACACGTTTCTTCCATTCTGCCAATTCTTGGGCGTTAGCTGCTGCTGGATTGGGGAATTCTTGATCAATAAAGTCCTTCAAACCGTTATCCTCTAATATTGCTTCCATGTGATCCTTCCAGGTTATCTAATCCAAGCTGCCATCCAGGAAATACTCGAGTCTCAAGTCATTGAACGCCATTAGTGAACTTTGAGATGTAATAAGAAATCGATTTCGTACCTACAATCAAGAACTTAAAAACTTCGAACTTCTCCCTTTTTGGTATATTTTTCTCCTCTTTGATCACCTTTGCTCTGATACCATATAGAGATTCTCACTGTAGATTAAACTGATTATGCAATGTACTAAAGAAAAATACTTAATCTACTTCTACAATCAAACTTGTGGAAGCTTAATCGATTTTGATCAAGATCTGCCAAAACACATATAACAAAGAAGAAGATTTAATCACACATGAAATACAGAAAATACTTAGGTGAAAGCCTCAACTAAAAACCTTGCTATCTGTATTATCATACAAGTGGAAATATCTCACAATTACACAAAGCTTTAGTTCACAAGCTATCCAACTCTTAGTACAATCCCTCACTGCTGCTCATAGATAGAATAGACAACACTTGTGCCTTCCTTCAGTCCTCCAAGCCTCTTATTTCCTTGTGCAGTTTCTCCTGGGTCCTCCAACTGCAACCTACATGTTTCTCACCTCACACACAACATTGACCTCTGAATTAACTACGTGATCCTGAAGGAGTTAATTCCTTTTGCATGGATGAGTTTCCTTTATAGGAAAATTCCTTCAACTGATAGTACATTGTCCCTTATTTTAATCTCAACTGGGTCTCTGTCTGAACTGACATGCATGAGTTATTTATGAGAGAATATTCAATTATCTAGAGAACACTAGTTGCATGCATGCATTGACTAACTGAACTCACAATCAGTTCCACAAACTGTTTGGAACTAATCTAACTAGACTTAACTCAGTTAACTAAGCTAACTAATTGCAACTCAAATACAACTCATTCTTATCTCCTTAATTAAGGGATAACTTCCTCAATCAAAGGGATAATTGTTGCATGTCTTCACAAAGACTTCATGTTTGATTTTCTCCAACTAATTAACTCAATATGAATTAATTAATTATTTTTCATATAGCTAGTGAGACCAATTTCGAATTTTAATTTTCAATTTTGATTCAAGAACAAATCAAAATTGGAATATATCCTGAAATTCTATCTATAAAAATGTTATTTTTAATATTTCTATTTTTATCTATTTCCAATAGAGTTGGAGTATATCCTAAAATGATATTTTTAGCGTTTCTTGTTGCTATTTTCAACATAAACTAGGGAGTTTATGAACCTTTAACTGTTTCCTTAAGCATTTATTTTGTTAAAAAATGGTTAAGAAGATGCTTTAAAATAAAACATTGACACCAAATATAAATTTTTTCGTTATCGTTGAATTTTATTATCACGGTTATCAGAAGCGAAAATGGTTATAACTCTCCAAGATAAAATTTATCTAAATCTCAACAAAAGAAGGAACATTCACATGGCTATTTTATTTTATCTCTTTTGTTGAGACATTTGTATAAGTAGTCTTGATGGAGTTTATCTTTTAAATTTGGATTTTTATTTCAGTTTTGCTTTCGTTAATTTTATTTCGGTTTGTTGATTTCTTTTCTTACTTTAGTTTAAGAATTCTTTTTCTTTTCTTTTTAGTCTTGATTTCATTTTGGTGACTCTGCCGTGATTTATATGAAAGGCCTCTTTCCTCGCCTGACAGTGATTGGCATACATGGGCAATCTCTTAACTCTATCCATTTTAGTGAATTTCATTTATCATTAAAGACATATCCTTATGGAACCATAAGATCATTTGACTTTAAATATTTTTCATGGAGGAACACACATCCTTTCTAAGTGGTTGAGTTTACTTTTTCAAAGAAAGAATTGATTTGAGTTTAACACAATGAATCCCCCCTACCCCTTCACATAAAAGCCTCTGATTGATAGCTGCAAGGAAAGAATTTGGAGCAAATTTTATGAAAGTATTATGTCCATTAAACATAAATATCTATTACCATCCCACCTCTTTCACTCAAATATATCATAAACTACAAGCTTTCAAATACGCTTATCAAAAGAGTGATTAAAGAGGAAGGATGGAAAATAAAAGTAAACTTGTTGGGGCTATGGACGCTCGCTGGCAGTGGGACTAGGCTTATATGGCATAAAAGAGAACTTCGTCGGAGTATTGTTCAAGCTCGCTGGCAGCGAAGCGATGTCAGGGACAATCATAAAGTGGATATATTCTTTATCAAAAACTTTTATCTCTACCTTCTTCTATTATTATGTGAGGTAGTTTCAAAATAAATTTTCCCAATTTTGGGTTCATGACTTTTACTCTAGTTTATTTTGAGTATTTACCTTTACAAACTCATATTACTTAATCTATTTAAGTGGGACCTATGGAAATGTTTTACTGTTAGACGGTTTCCTAAACTCCATTATTTATAACCTTTGGGTAAATTAAAGTTCTTATCTTTGACTAGAGATAACTCATTCTTCCAAATGTGTCGCCATTGTTGTAGGGAAAATCCAACGCCCCCCATTTTTGACTTATTGACTTAAGTAATGGGGACCCTTTCTATAATTTTTTGGCTAAGCATCTTTTATGATTTTCATTTAAGTTAATTGTCTTACAATTTTATCATTTTTTATTTTCATCATATTTATGTTTTGATTGTTTTATTGAATAGAATTTTCATAAGCATTCCATTGATACTCGTTTTAACTCATTTGGTCAACCAGTGTGTAAATAGCACTCTTTTGAAGTTTGATTGTTTTCTCATCTGGACTAAAAATGTAAATAACTGTATAATATTTCAATTTTTGTAACTAATTAAGTTCAATAGTCATTCATTGTAAATATTGACTTTTAGTTCACTTTTATTAATTTTTCATTTTTCACTAACGGTCCTACAAAATGGCCTAGTTAATTCATACAAGGGATGAAATCATATTTCAGAATCTTGGTAATTTACTCCAATTTATTATTTTAAAACAAGTTTCCAAAACCAGATTCTCAAAATTGCAAAGTGGCTATAGTCCAATTTGCAAGGTTATTAATTCCACGTGGGCCCCACTTCATATCACTTACCTCCTCCCAAAAATTGCGATTAAAAAACGTGAAAAAAAATTGTGATTATGATACATCGCAAATCGAATATCACAAAATATTTTTTTTGTTTTTTATGCAATGGTATTAAAATTCTGATACACGATTTTTAGTTTCATGCGATGGTTAAAATTTTTTATCCTAAAGTTTCTCACACCTCATAACTCTCATGCCTACATCACTTCACATTACCCTCCACCTTATCCCTCCACCTCACTCACATCACCATCACCATCACCATCACCCTCAAGTCACACTTTATCACTCCATCCTCTCCACTAATTCCTCACACTCCACCCTCCTCACAATAATCATAATACGTGAGTGTTAAATGATTTAATAATTTTATAATTTTCTTAATTATAATATAGATATTATATTAAAACATTATAATATTATATATTAATTATGATTTTAATTATATTATATATATATAATATATATATATATATATATATATATATATATATATAAATACTATTTTAATTAATTATTAAAATTAAAAATTTTTAATTAATTTTATTAATTAAACACTTAATAAAAAATAATAATAGAGTTATAATTAATTGTAATTACTTAATCAACAAAATCAATTTAATTTAGAAGTAGAATTTAATAAAAAAAATCATATTTTTAGCCTAAGCAACAAAAATTCTATAATTCTGGCAATTTTAATATACCAACTTCAGGGGTTCATAGATGGAGTTTTACTTGACCAAATGAGGCCCAGGATGACTCATTGGAAATATAAAATCATGGAGAACATTTATGAGGGGGTTTGATTAACATATTTGATCATTTATCGGGCCTAAAATCTAGTAGAATATCAAGCTCTGAATTTTTAAATAAAACTATTTTTCCTGAGCTTTATTTTCTATATTTTCATTTGCCCAAGCCTCTTCTGAATGCAAATACATTCATCAATGATATCCTTGGTCAATTAAATCATCACAAGAATCAATATAAAGCTCAGATTCCTTTTTTAATACTTAATTGAATTTGATTAGATTTGTTTTAATTTTAGATTTGGCATTTTTTATTTTCTTTTTGCATTTTAATTTTGTTTTGATTTGATTTTGCAAGAAAACAGTTGAAGAGATGAGGAGAACAAGATCTCAATCAATGAGAAGGCTCCAGTAATACAAGAATGAAATTTTGAGTCAATGAAAATTGATTAAACAGATTTCTTCTTCAACAAACTTTCCTATTTTGAATTCTTTTATGAATATTATAAATAATAGATTGTAGAATGTAATAGGGATTTCTCTCCTCTGCAATTCTGGAATTCTAAAAGCACTTCTGTAATAGTTAGAGTTGCAAGTGGGAGGAGTAAAAATCTCAAATCTGGGGATTATTGAGGATTTTTATTTTGCATTATGAATTATGTATGAAGAGCAAAGTTTGCACTATTATGGCTCTTGTTTTGAAAGAAAAAGTTCAAGTATTGTAAAGGACTATTAGAGACTGGAGCTGGGGAAATGGATTCAATAAATTGGTATTTATAATACTATTATTTTAAATGCTAGTTTCATTTTATGATGGTAGGAATGTGTCAATTTACTTTCATATTTGTGCACTTTTGTCGGTATGGGTAATTTGTCTCTATTTTATGTTATTATTTATCTCTTCTCTTATGGGGTGAATTTTGATTTCTGGGTAGCGATTTACTCAAAAATCTATCTTTCAATACTAGTTTAATAAATAGTTATATGTTGTGAACTTTTTCCACATATTATTGTTTAATTATTCAAATTACTGATTAAATGATCAAAATCATTCTGCGAACTTCTTCATGAGTGTTGTTAGTTGACTATTTTAGTTAAGAGGTTCCTACATAGGATGTGTTTGGTATTCATAATGTTAGTTAATTGAACTACTTTGTTAGCTTGATATTCATTATAAACCAGACATATTTAAATCTCAATACTTTAAATATCTTTCTCTCAGTTGGGTTAGATCTACGTCTACCTAATTGAGATAGGATTAGGATTTAGTTCTTTTTGCTTGCATTGTAAAATAAGTCTGCATTTATATTAATTTCTACATTCTTTTAAGTCCTCTTCCCAAACAGGAAAACTTTAGCTGTGGCTTGGCTGAGCCCCAAATTAGCTTAAGGATCACTTTCTTTCCTAATCAGCAAGAGGGTTGATCTGATGTCTCTTTTCCATTGGTGAATGAAATTCATATTTTAAAGCTAGTGGAGATTGAGAGAAGGTAACTAGACCTAGTTAAATCAGTCAAAACCACCATTCCAAATGGAAAAGGAGTTGATTTAAGGTCTAGACCGGGTGGTCTTCCCTCATGTTGAGGCGGACATTTTTGGCCTTAAAAAGATGGTTATGATTTGTATATGGCATTGATGCTTTGGTTCCTTTGATGGATTTACTAATTAATTAATATGGATATGGTCAGACCTAACAGTGAATAGTTGGCATAAGTTCAGGGGGAGAATTTGTTATGATTCTAATAGTGCATTGTTGGCATTATGATTTCTTGAGCATTCCTAGTTGCATAATGGTGTTCATGAAAAGTACATATCATTGGTGGTGCTGCTAAATACACATATGTTGTTGAAGTTTTTATATACTCCTTAAGTTTCACTTAGTAAAGTTGATTCTACATAATACACTTGATGAAGAGGATGTGCATGCTATGGTTAATGACTCACTCACTACTGGTTGACATTTATATGTTGTTGTCATTATATCTTGTATGATTCACAAGGTGCATATGGTGAAGTTATGGGTGATACCTACAAGTTGCTTGAGATGCATAATTGTTATAATGTTGTTGATAATATTTATGATTCTCTTTGCTTATACAACTGGTTGATGGTACATTTTCCTATCTTAATTTATAATGCATGAAAAGATATGTTGTTGTGATGAAATATATATATATATATATTATATTATATATATATATATATATATATATATATATAATATATATATTATATATATATATATATCTTTGATGTACATGAATTGAGGCTCCTCCTACAAAGGGAAATAACAAGTTGACCTTGATGAGGTCAAAGGGGTGAGTTGATAGAAAATCTCTATGGAACAATCTTATGTTGTTGCTCCAATTTGTTAATGTTGCATACTTGGTCATAGGTTGATGATATTAAAGCTACATTGTCTTACCTTGCATATTGATGATAAGGATGTGCATCTTATTGTTCATATTGCTGTTATCTATGTTGCAAGATCCTATGATGACTATTATGGTCTTGCTACCACATAGTTGAGGTCCTTGTCTTTGATTTTGATCATAAATTTCATATCTGTCTCTTGATGTAAAGGTCATGTAAGGACCCATGATTTAATAATTGTAATAATTAGTCATGTTTGGACTATTGGGGACAATTCAATCATGTATGTAATCCCATTTTTGGAATTTGATGTAATGTTGAATCAAATATGCAACCACACTATGTTGGGTGATTGATGTAAGAATGAGTCCTTGGTGACAGAAAAGATAATTCTTCGTCAAGTCATATAATCATGTACTTCATTGAAAATATTCCAAAAGATTCAACATATGCTCACGGGGAGCATGCTCAGTTTTCTTATTCATAAGATCAGACCTACAATGATCCTCTCTATAAAGGGAGAAAGAAGTCTTCATTTAGCATTGGTTAGCCCTTTTCCTTTGATGTCAAAGGGGGAGAGTAGCGTAGTGTTTGGGGAAGAATGCTTGGAAATAATCATGGTATGCTTACACATGTTTTTGCAAGTATTTATAAGTGATGGTGACCAAACATCAAAGTGGTTTCCGTCAAGTCCAAAGGGGAATATTGTTGCTATTATGACTAATGTGTTGTCCTTGATGGAAACCTACTTGATAAACATGTAAACATGATGGTTATGCAATGTAACAGAGAGAATGGACAAAAGATTTCCTTGATGGAAACCTGCTTGATAAAGATGTCAACATGATGGTTATGCAGATGCTACAGGTGAAATGGAGAAAGGAATATCAGTTCAAAGATAGAAATATGATAAAAGTGAAGTTTAGGAAAGTATATGCAAGTCTTGTGAAGATAAGCTGCGTACATACATAGGTATGATGAAGAGAATTTGCGTACATTTCTGCACTATGGTATTATGAATACCAGAGGTCTTTACCATGATATTGGCCCATAGTAATGAGCATGACAATGGATATTTGATCTCGTCAAAGAATACCATTGACATTACTAAGGGATTGGCCTAAGGTATTGGCTAAGACCTAAGCTATATAAGGAGATGGAGATCAAAGTGTTAAGGTGTGCATGCGATGAATTATTTACGAATAACTTAATTTGGAATAGGTGTGCAATAGGGAGCATAGAGATGGATCATATCTAATAGATACGAAATGACCACATATTGGATAATTTTTTTAAGGTTTTATATATTTGTGATGATGATATTATGATGTGTTTATGTAATAGTTTCTATGCAGAAATTTAGGTTTGAAAGATGTTGTGTTGTGCAGTGAAGGTATGATCCAGTGATTACACATTTCTACATTGGTTTTCCATTGAGAAGTCATGTACATACGTAGATCTTCTTCTGACTAGTCACGTATATATTTTGCAGTATGGACAGATATGTATGCGAGTGTGGTGAATGATAAGCACGTACATATGCGAAAGTTCTTTATAAGAGTCACATGCATATGTTAGGGTTTTATAGTATGAGCTATTGTTGATGTTTGATTAGTTTTTTATGTTTTCTTATGTCTATAGATGAAGTCTCTCTTAGGATAATTTATGTTTGACAATTCTAGTTGGGTTGAATTGTTTATGGAATGATATGTTGACTAGAGATGATGCTACTGTATGGTGATATGTATGTGGTTAAGTGATTTGTTATGGGTTCAATATGTGATTCAATGATTGATTTAGTGTGACAATGATTTAGACTCAGTTGTTCAGTATTTTAAGATCTCTAAGCAGGTCCTCTTAAGGAGAAGCACGTACATACATGGGCATGACTCAGAATAATAGCTTATATATTATGACATATGGTTGATCAAGGTTTGAAGTAGCAGTAGTTGGTTTCTGTGATGGGTAAAAATCTTTAGCTTATTGATGAGTAGTTGTGCATTGATATGATGTATCATAGTTTAGTTTGATCTATTTGTATTGATTGATTAATATTTAGTGATTGCTTTGATGATTTAGTTGGTTCACTGATTGAGTGATTTGATACGGTGATTAGTTTTAGAATTGTTAATTGATATTGGGCTTAAATGATGGTAGTGGGTCCAATATGAAAATATGATGAAAAGTGTCCTACAGGTTTGATGTTGTGAGTTTGGTTGATCCAGTATGAAACATTATGAAATGTGGTCCACATAGGTGCTAAGGGTTTGAGCCTTCAATGAGGGAGTCGAAGCTTCCTTCCAATGGTAGTGGGTAAATATGATCAGGGGGTTGGAGCTCCCTTTCAATGGGTGTTGATAAATGAGATCAGGGGCTTGGAGCTCCCTTCTAGTGGGTGCTGGAGAATGAAAGAAGTTTGTAGCCTTCTGTAGGTGGGTTCCTGTGTACTGGTATAAGTATGTGCTAGTGTAATATTGTAAGATGTTTTCCTTTATAATAAAAGATGAAGACAGATATGACGACAATGATGGTTTTCTCCCACATTGTGTGTCCACCTAAAATCCTGGTGTCCATGGAAAATTTTAGGGGCTAATATTCGCAGGTGGGCTAATTTTCCATGTTTTTTCCAAAAAAGATTCACTAATTTCCATTTTTTTTAAAAATGATTTGCCCACATTTTATAGTATAAAATTATTTTACCTTAAAAATAGCCAGAATTTTATATAGACTAATATAAAATCATTAGAAATATAAATATTTTTACAAAAATATTGCCAAACATTTTACAATTTTCATATTAGGTACTAGTAAGATTCACCATGGTTTCTAAACTTAAAGATAAACTTCTATCATTAAAATTTTCCTTGTTGGTGTCCTCATATGTTGATGTGTTGCTTATGTGTGATGGTTTATTATGTTCTTACTACTCATGGTTACTATTTAGTTAAAGGCTAATGAAGTAATGATACACTAGTTAAAGTAGAACAAATGATGAAATATATGAAAAGTTAGTTAACGTAATATACACAGATTTCCTTCATCATAGTCACGTAAATACGTCAGTTTACTTAATGACAATAACATACAAAAATATGAATAAGAAATTGAAAGGTTTAAGTGAGTTTTTAAAATATTGATTCACCACCCCCCCTAGTATTTTTCCCAACAAAAAGTAGTAGTACTATTCTAGTAAAGACACACGCACATAAATGATGAAAAATCGGTAATCATCAAGAGAAGCAATTCACATATATGCAATAATCATTATAACCATAACAACGCACTTTGAATTAGATAATAACCAAGGTTACCGAATTAGTTCAGTTTCTTTAATGCATAATAATTCCAACATAAACCGTAAACCTTCAAAGAATAATCTTGAAACGTCAACGATATGTGCATGAAAATGTGTTGGCAAAATAAGCTTTAAGTATTGAGAAAAAATTCGAAGATACATGAGAATGAACACCACTTGCTCTAATAGTGGAGCGTTAGAGCCACCACTTTCTCTCCAAAAGAACTTTCTCTATCTCTCTAATGCCTTGTGGGAGAAGGCAAGGTGAAAAGTACTATCTTTGAGTAATGAGGCTTATTTTATAACTAGATGCATGAATCTTCATATCCCCATAACTCTTGAGCTTCCCATATGAATTTTCAACTTCTAATGACCTTTGGACTTCTAAATAACCCTTGGTATTCCAAATGACATTTGAACTTCAACATAACTTTTGGACTTCTTTGCGTCTTTTTGAATTCTGCATGTGACCATTAGACTTCTCTATGTGGCTCTTTTTCCATACATGACTTTTGGACTTCCACATATTTACATTTACAATAATTACATAATTATTTCCACATCATGATGTGGAAACAACAAGACAAGCCACTAACATTAATGACCCGGACCCATAGTGACTTGTAACATGGACTTTCTTAGGAGATGACAATGTTGCCACCTATGTCTTCAACTCTTGATCCAAATTTTCATTTTTTTTGCCATCTACCCTCCAAATGGTCTTGAGATATATTGATTCTTTATGAATCACTTTGGTCACTAGAATTTGATGTTCTTTCACTTGTCTCAATCATGTGTTATTTTGTTTTTGAATGCTTCTTTGCATTGCTTCCTTTGATATATGATCTCATGTCTCCTTGTGATGTTGTTTGTGTAACACTTTCAAGTAGGATCACTCATGGAAATCAAACATTGACCTAAAAAATCCCCTATTCTATCATGTTTCATACAAATTTTCAAATTGTGATTCAACAATGCGCTCAAGAAGGAAAGGAGAAGCTTCTAATCACAGGGCACATTTTCAAGAGATAAGTTCTATGTGTAGATCACTAAGAGTGTGTTTTGAACTCTTCTGGAAGAGAATGCTTGATGTAGGGCACATGGTGCAGTCACAAGGGGCAAGGAGGCTCAATGATGCTTGTTAATGTTCCATGCACTCAACTGAGGAGGCTAAATTCATAAAGAGGGCACAGGGCACAATGTCAGGGCTCAAGGGAGACTTAATGTTCACTGTTGGTGTGCCATGAGTTCAGCTGAGGGTGCAGGGTGCAATGCCAAGGATTAATAAAGGCTTAATGACCAATGTGGGTGTGTTATGTGCTCAGTTGGGTGAAAAGCTTAAAGGAGGATGCAATTTAGAAAACCAAGGAGAGTCTGTGGCTTGAGAGGGCGTTGTGCACCCAAGAGAGAGGGAAGGCATATTCTTCGCATAGGGAAAAAGTTAAATAGACAAGGGAAGGGTCCCACTGAGGATTGGGAGTGCACTATGCACTCTTCATTGCCTAGTGAGGAGGATTGTAGAAACCAAAATTTGTCTGAGTATGGAAGATGAGACATGGGAAAAACACAATGAATTAGGAATAAAAATATGTGTGACACATGTGAACTCATTAGTAAAACTTAGACAAGACCCAATATGGATAAATATACATCAAAATTCTAGTTTACAAACACTTTCCAAGTATAATAGGCAAAGTATGTGAGATTATGACCAAAAGTGTCGTTTTGTGAATAAAAGTGTACTAAGATTGTGAATCACCTCATGGACGTTCTAAATGGTGTGATGACACTTAAGAAATGAAAAGAACACTTGAAGCACATGGAATGACCTGAAATGACACTTGGTGACCAAAAGTGACACTTGATATGAGAGACGATATGCTCCAAAATTTAACTATAACAAAATTTTGGAGGGTGTTGTAACAACAACAATAAAACCATATGCTCCCCATCAGTTCTATAGCTCATAGTTAATGCATGTAATAATTTTATACTTGTAAAGTATTCATGTACATATGTAGTTTATTCATAATCTACTCTAGATATTCCATTGAAAAATTCATCACAATAGATTTACTAAAGTATGCTACCAAAATTGGAATCTACTCTATGAGGGTTAATGTTTTCTTAGATTTATGGATTCTTTAATTATTTTGTTATGCTTATGCATGCAATATATAAAATATAGGAAATATAAAACATGCACAATTACAATCACTCACATGCATAATAACTCAAGGTATGACCTAGGAAACACTTTTGGTAGAAAAACCTACTAGAAGGTGAGGTTGTTTTGCTCTCTCTTTCTTTGAATGGAAATGGATGCAAGTAAAAAGAAATATAACTTGTGGCTCATGCATTGCTACAATGCATAATACATATATGCTTTCCCTTTCTCTATCCACTCTCAATTACTCTACTCATCTATAAGGCAAAATACATGAATATAATGGAAGCCCTTTTCCTCCTAGTGGCCTTGTTATAACACAACCCAATAGCCTACTAGTGGTTAAGTTTGAGTCCTTAAACTATTAACTATAGTTACAATATGGACCATTATAGAGTTTTCTTCATCATGATCACGTAGTTATCCCCTTTTCCATTAAAAAGGGGATGACATGGAATAATCTTGAGTCATGGTGGATAAAATAGGAATGTTAACTTCGGGGTGGCATAACTTTGCATATGGACTTTGATTGAGGAAATTATTGCATGGTTTCAAAGGTATTTTTGTGTATAATAGCATTAGGGTGTGAAATGATTAAGTAGAAAATTTTTATCCACAAAATAATTATGTTTAAGACCTCAAACAATTTTTGGAAGGTTTTAAAGCCTACTTCACTAAATTGGGACCTATAGGTAACAATGATCTAGCACGATAATTCCTCCCCTTTTTCCATTATGAAATCATAAATATATATGAAAAATAATATAATGATATTATCTAGATCATGCCTCCCTAAGTTTGGGAGGATTTTAGTTCCCAAAAACGTTTTTTGAATGAGGTGAGGAAAATGTTTCATTTGCCTTAGCTCAGGTGTACCATTTAGCCTTGCTTGGAAGCTACCCTTTCAACTGAATCTACCAAATTTCATGATGTCCCTGTCTTGTAGCTTTTAACCTATTATATAAAATTTTATCCTTTGTCAACTTTTCCCAAGCATAAGGTTCTAAATCCTCCATAGAAGGTAGGACTTGTTCTTCTTCCTGGTCTAACGTGGAAGACTCATAGAGTTTTATATTCTCTACATTCACCACTGAATATAATCAATTATATGAGGGTAGACTTAGTTTATAAGAATTATCTCCAACCTTTTATAATATCTCAAAGGGACCATAAAAGTTCCAATAGTTGTGATATTTGATGTGGGTGTTCTTGAAAGCATGTTGGACAACTTGTTTTTGCTACCCTTCTTATGCTTGATCACGAAATAAAACATCTCTACAAACCCCATCCACTTGTAATGTATGGTACTTTGTAGCTTACTTTGGGCCTGTAGGTATTATAATGGTTGGTGATTTATGTGGATTACTGCCTCCTTTCCCATTAGATAGTGTTTCCACTTCTTTATAACTTGTACTAGGGCTTGAAGCTCCTTGTTGTAGGTAAGGTAGTTAATAACAACCCCATTAAATACTTCAAAATGGTAGCATGCAGGCCTTCCTCCCTGCATGAAGAAAACTCCCATAACATACCCACTCACATCTCTCTCCACTTTGAAGGGAGATTGTAAGTTCAATGATTCTAGAACCATTTCATGACTAATATTATTCTTTAGCTCCTTAAAGGACCTTTGTTGACCCTTTCTCCACTAAAAAATCTAGCCACTTTTTGTTATAGTGTCTAGTGGTGCTACTACAACTGAAAGTAAGGCTATGAATTTCCTTAGGTATTGGGTGGCCCCAAAAAAGCTCCAAACCTTAGAAATATTAGTAGGCACAAGCCACTTCATGATGGCCTCCATCTTGGTAGGGTCTACCTTTAGTTATCTCCCACCTATCACATATCCTAGATACACCAAAGAATGTTGTGCAAACTCATACTTGATATTTTCAAGTAGTTGGTTCTTCTTTAATGTCTTTAGCGCCGACACAAATGTGAGATATGCTCCTTCTAGGTGGAACTATCTACTAGCATATAATACAAATAAACAATAACAATTGAATCTATAAAATACTGTTTTGTATCATTCATTAACCTCACAAACATAGATGGTCCATTGCATGGGCCAAATGGCATGACTAACCGCTCATACAAACTTTCCATGTTTTTTAATTTAGCCTTCTAGGTATCTTCTTCACTAACCCAAACCTCGTGATATATTGATTTTAAGTCCAATTTGGTGAAGCATTTGGCTTTCTGTAATTGATCCTATAGATCATCTATCTTAGGAAGTGTACTTGTTCTTGAGTGTAATTTTGTTTAACACCCTTTAATAAATACACATATTCTAAGCCTCGTTATTTTTTGGCACAATGATGATGGGTGACACACATGGTAAGGTACTTGTTCGAATGAAATCTTGTTATAGGAATTGTTGTAAATTCTTATTCACCTCATTTACCTCTATAATGGACTACTTGAACAACCCAATGTTTGGAAATTAAGAGTTCAACAACAACCAGATCTCATTCTCTACTTCCCTCTTGGGTGGTATCCGTTTAAGATCTTGGAACACAACCCTATAGGCCTATAGAAAATTGTGTAGCTATTATTTATGTTTCTTAGAGAATCTGTCTAGGGGTGCATTAGCTCTCATGGTCTCTTCTACTGACTAATTTTGTCTTAAAAATAAAAAAATACATTTATTTCTATAATTGATCAATTTTTGGCTTGGTTACCACTTACCAATGTGATATACAACCTACCCTTTTATGTGTTGATGATGAAGGAATTTTCATCCTTGATGAGGTCGTGTTGTCTGTTTTGGAAATATGTCAACCAAGGGGTATCCCCAATGTGAATTCCCAATTAGACCTCACAATGTTTGGAATAAGAGCCCCATCCATAGTATTAGCCCCATTGCCATATATTCTTATATATTTGCCTTGGATTTAGTTTTTAGAAAAAGAGAGAAGCATGTATGTGCCTTTGCAAAAGTCAAGTGTTCCTGGTGAATGTTCAGTTCCAAGTGCATCGAAGTTCTTCTACTGTAGAGGGAGGAAAGGTGAGCCTCTAAGAGAGAAGTAACATTACCACCCTAGTAGAGGCACACATAAGCGAAAAGAGAATTTCCTAACATCAAGTAGAATAGTCCACATAGATGCGACGATTGCTACAACCATTACAACACATTTTCAATTAGATAAGCACTAAAATAACTAAAATAGTTCAAATACTTTAGTACAAGTGAAAGATAACATGAATCACAAACATTCACAGAACAATCTTACAAATATTCACAATCCATGTATGAAAACGTGTTTGCCATCAGGCTTCAATTATTAAGTAAAAATCCCAAGATACATGAATACAACGAACATAACTGGCTCCAATAGTGGAGCATTGGAGCCATGACTTGCTCCCCAAAATTACTGTCTCTGTCTCTCTGATGCCTTATGGGAAAAGCAAAGGTGAAAATTCCTTTTCTTGTACAATGAGAGTGTATATATAACCAATGGGGTGATCCTTCACCTCTCTTTTGACTCTTTGACTACCCTCATGATTGTTTGACTTCCTTTGGACTTCCACTTTACAATACATTTTCAAATAAGAATTTACATAATCCACAAAATGATGTGGGATATGATGACTCATGACTAAGTGTGGGATCTATGAAGCTGATGTGAATAGTAACAAGACTTGGCTATGATCACACACTTAGAACACTTGAAAAAACAACATATATCGCATAGAACACATGAACAACATACTTCCCTCAGTGCGACAACTTTGCGTTGACTTACGCCAAGTGCGATACCAAAGATACACTTTGCAACAACTGTGAAAATACTTGTGTGACAATGCTTGAAGCTTTGGAAATGAGTGTGACACATGCTTACATGGTAATACCAAATCATTTATGTAAATATTACCCCTCAAAATCACTAAAAATATATTTTGTACAACATGCAATACTTAACATGCAAAAATACGACACTTTGATTTTCTTACAAACAGGACCAAACACTTAGAGAAAAAACATGCAATAGGTCTTAATTCTTGTGATGACAGTATGCAAGGTCAAAGTAGGCTCTAAAATTTGGGTGTAGGCCAAAATTTTGGAGGGTGTTGTGGCAACAACAACACTTCGTGACACATGGGTAGAATTCTAGCTTCTCTATCTAGGTTTATTCTTATGTGCAGGGTCTAGTTCTTCCGGGAGTATTAATTATCATTCGGATTACTCGAGATTCCCCACTTAGTTGGCATGTACGCATAGTCCCATTCATTCCTTCTCATTTGAACACAAACATATGACCAACAATATCACAATGTTTCGAAATATGAAAGGGTAATGTAGTTTGTGAGCTTTAAATTTTCAGAGTATAGTTTTTCATCTCTCGCGTTGCTCCACTACCAGCAGACCTAGAAATTACCTTGGAAAACTCACTTTAGGAACAAAAACATTGCTCTGCTTCCAGCAAGCCTAGATAGTACCCCGACATAATTACTTGCTTCACCTCTCTACACAAGAATCCTTTCTCTTCTTTCACCCTTATTTATTTATTTTATAGGATTGTGCATTGAAACTTACTCATTTCATGGGAAAAATAGGGATCCTGACTTATTGAGAGCATAGAGAAGCATATGTAAGACCTATGATATTGTTTTTCTCATTTTTATTTTCCCCTTGTCCTCCTCTACTTGATTGGATAAGCGTGGAAAACACCGAAACATAAATAACCGAGTGTAGGCATGAGGTTTCCAAAGTAGACACATATATAATGATTTGACACAAATTTTTCCTCAAGGATCATATCTTCCGTCAAAAAATCATTGACCAAAGGATAGACAAGGCGAGGAGTAAGGATTGATGGTTAGCCAAATGTTGCAGTGTCACAAATCCCTTTCTTATTTTTCCACATTGTCTTCCTATCCCAAGTGGGACACCCTTCATGCAAAGTCTCATTAATAGAATAGAAAATAAAAACACGACACAACCAAAGATAAAAACCAAAGAAAAAGAAAAAGGAGGCTAAACCAAATATGATGAAAGGCAAAGGTAGGAAAACATAAGAATGAGTGCAAGAGAGGGGGAACTAGAATGCAACTAATCCTAATCCTAACCTAAAAATCTAGGAGGTCAGGGTCAAGTGTAATGAAATTTCCAGTGAAGCCACCGTAGCTGCTCATGACCTGCATACACAAATATGCAAGAAATTAAAACAAATATAAAACAATGTGCAATGAAAAATACAAGATCTTGAATAACTTGTAGAAAAGCTTGAAGGTATTTTTTGTTAGTAGAAAGATATGTCATAGCCACTACCCAACTTGTGATCTTACCTTTTCGATGAAGATTATAAATAGAAAAACCTAGAAATATTCTTGTGAATGCTCCTTCATTTGTGTCATCCTTCTTAGAAAGCAAGAGAAAATAATGAAGATTGTTAGTAGAAAATGGGCTTGCTAAGTAAGATGCTTCCAAACAATCATAGATCAGCTCATGATATTCGAAGAAATCCTCTTGAAAACCACACAATCCTTGAAAGATGAATTTTGAATTATAAGCACAGGGTTAGAATGAGAATCTTGTGAGGGAAAATGGATCTTATCATATTCAGTAGGCATGCCAAGACACTGAGAACCTGACATAAGAATCAACAAAGGCTGAAGTGCTTCAACTGCTTGACAAGTACCCAAATAGTGAGATTTTAAAAAAATGTCATTTGATGTGCTGATGAGAAAATGGTAGGTTGAATGACAATCATCAGAGCCATAATCGTGATCATATTAGTTGGTTAAAGCATTAGATTCCTAGTTAGTAGTTAAAAAAGATAAATCAATTTGAACATCTTTTCGAATGCTCTAAACAATAGAAGCAACTTCCTTTCATTTCAAATGAAACAAACTATTTTCTTTTAACTTGTGACAAACTCTATAAGCATTGTAATCATCAGAAAAATTGAAGAGGAATGCTAGTATAACCAATATATGAAACTAGTCAGGGTGTAATGTATAAAAAAGAGGAACCTGATTAAGAAAATAACTAAAGCACTCGCTAACACACAAGGGGATTTATGGTGTCATTAAGACATTCACAAGAGATACTAGGAGCTGATTATTTACCATATCACTCAACACGTATTAACTCTTTATCCAAATTTAATCTTCAAATGGATCATCTTCATGATTTCACACATTTGTGAAGGGTATACTCTCCAAACCTTAATTCGATACAAGAGTTTGTATGAGGATGAATTCACTACAATAGGATGATCATAAACCTGATATAGGAAAATTGTAACGAGAAATCTCAAAATATATCAAGAACGAGTTTACATCTAGCAAAATAATACGAAAGAAAGAATTATGCGAGAAAATCTAGATCTAACATGGTTCAAGAAATTCACCAGGATCGTGAGAACCTGACATAACCATCAATGGGAGTTAAAGTGCCTTGACCTTCTAACAAGTTCTGTAACTTTGAAAAGATAGATAACAACATTTTTTAAACTACGTCAGATCACAAATTTCATGTGGAAAACTGCTATGAATAAGATCTCCACCATTCAGATGGCAGTCATCTACATCATTTGTTTGATCATATTTTTCAACTTCAAAAAACAAATTACTCAAGTTATGATATTCCTCTCATTGCAAGTCTGAGTATGTATGAATCGAAAAAATCTCATGATCTCACTGATTCCAAAATTCCCCCATACAAAACAAGAGATGATAAGGGATGGAATGGATACTCTATAATTTTAGTGCTTTCTTCTTCATCATGGATATTCTCACTATCCTGTGTCATTTCAAGATTCAGTTCATGAGATAACAATCTTGAAGAGCATGGAGAGTTTCCATCACAAGTTGATGTATTGTAAGCAATAGAGCACAAAGGATAGGGAGGTGAAGACGAAGAATTGTTCACAAGCGAATCTTCTATGACTGAAACAGATTTAAGATATAAATCTTTCAAAGAAAAATATTCTTAAGAAATTAAGAGATTGGATGATGCACTTGGGTATTCATCATCATATATATCAACGGAGTCATTCTCATCAGAATGATTGTTTCCCAAGACTTTTGATTGATTAGGAGAATTAATTACATTTGATTTACGATTGCGATTACTAGATTCATTATAAGCCAAGAATGAGGGAACACCATCTTCACATGGAGGATTTTGAAAAAGAATGAAAGATTGAAAGATTCTTCACCTTTTTTCTCCTCTACCTATGAAATGTGACTACCCTGCACCCAATCATTGGTTGGATTTGGAATTGGAACAGATTGATTAGAAAGATTGAGGGACAAGGGGTCATGCGAAAGATATGGTAGATTATGACAAGTATCTGAATCAGATTCAAGATTTAAATTAAAAGCAGTAATATATTGTAGAATGGCGGAGTTAGTCTTTACCATAGGCTTCATGAACCATTCTGGGATTTCCTCCATTGGATTTGAATCATGAAAAGCGGAAGGAGGATGAGAAGATGGATTATGAATTTGGTTCACCTATTTCCCAACTTTATTATCATCGCAAGGAGGCACCTGAATTGCTACCGGAAAATTAGGAGGACAAGGAACAAGAGGAATAATAGGTTCCTCCTCTGAAATTAGAGGTGTCTGATGATTTACAAGAGTTGGGAGAGTAGAAACATTAGGAGGTTTAGATTCACTGTGAAAAGAGATATAAACCAAATGCTTAAACTTTTGTTTAAAGAAATCCCAATCTATGTCTTCTCCAGTAAAATCATAACAAAGGTGAAGGAATTGATAAGAGAAATCCTCAGTTGATTAATTAGGCTTAATTCTTAGTTGATTACTTATTTTAAGAACATCCCAGTAATCATACCTATCATAGTATTTATGAAGCTCTTTCGGAAGTTGCTCGAATGAATGGTTAGAAGCAAATAGGTAATGTACGATACCATCTCTTAACACAACCTTCAAATGTGAGGGTGAGAAATATAACCATGGCAACCTTGCAATGCATTCCATTAGAAAGGTAAAAACGGACAACTTGAAATAGATGTTCACAAAGAGTTAATTCACTCTCTCCATCAAACTTAAATTGGGACAAGTTATGGAAAACTTTCGTAGGGATGGTAAGATTAAGCTCTTTAGAAAAACATCATAGGATTGTGATTTGGGAAAGAGCAATTTTGGATAAGAGATACAAACTAGACTCAATGGGCACAACCTATCATCTAGCCCTCCTTCTAGCACGATTTTGTTGACCATGCTGGAAATCCATCAACCAAGGGGGTCTCTCTGATGTGAAGTCCCAATTAGACCTGACACTATTTGGAATAGGAGCCCCATCAGGAGTATCGACCCAATTTCCATATATTCTTATAGATTTTCCTTTGCTTTAGCTATCAGCAAGAGAGAAAAGCATGTATGTTCCTATGTGAAAAGAAAGTAAGTGTGTCTGGTGAATGTTTGGTTGCAGGTGTATCAAGGTTCTTCTACTACAGAGGGAGTAAAGGCGAGCCTCTAAGAGAGAGGTAATAGTACCACCCTGGTAGAGGTGCACACAAGCGAAAAGAGAATCGCCTAACATCAAGCAGAACAGTCCACATAGATGTGATGACTGTTACAACCATTACAACACATTGTCAATTAGATAAGCACTAAAATAAATGAAATAGTTCAACAACTTTAGTTTAGGTGAAAGAAAACATGAATCATAAACATTCACAGAACAATATTACAAATATTCACAATCCATGCATGAAAATGTGTAGGCCATCAAGCTTCATGCATTAAGTAAAAGTCCCAAGATACATGAATACAACAAACATCACTAGCTCCAATAGTGGTGTGTTGGAGCCATGACTTGCTCCCCAAAAGTATTGACTTTGTCTCTCTGATGCCTTATGGGAGAAGCCAAGGTGAAAAATTATTTTCTTGTACAATGAGGGTGTATATATAACCAATGGGGTGATCCTTCACATCCCTTGTGATTCTTTGACTACCCTCATGACTATTTGACTTCCCTATGACTTTTCGACTTTTACACGACTCTTCATACTCTATACATGTCCTTTGGACTTCCACTTTACAATACATTTTTTGAATAAGAACTTACATAATCCACAAAATGATGTGGCATATGATGACCCATGACATGACACCATTGACATGGAATTCATGATGACATGGAAATTTCAAGCCATTCTTGTTGCTTCTTGTTGTATTTATTCTTGAGAATGATCTCTTTTCCACCTCCATATGAATTAGAGATGAGGAGTCTTCAATGTTATGAGATCTTGAACCTTGGTTGCAAGAAAATGTCCCTTTTCATTCTCTTGATCGATCAGATTTAATCTTTAGCTACAGAGGTGTCTTCTAGAATGTTCTTTGTCTCCATCTCCTTCATCATCATCCTGCCATAGTATGATAGAGTACTTTCATCTACAATTCACTCATGACAAGATGACATCAGTCTCATAAACACCCAGTCTAAGATGATGCATGATGCTCCACTGGCTGAGCCAGAATTGGGTGGAAGGCTGAGGGAGAGGCTCGGTGAATACACAATTGTGCAGCTCATGCCATCAAGGGTTAGATTTGAGCCTTGAGATTGCACAATGCACAATTAAGGCTGGACTGGGCTTGAAGATTGTGTAGTTGGGTAGCTCAAGGAGCTAGGATGAGGGATTAATGACTAAATTTTCTGACTGCACAAATGCTGGAAGGATAGGGATGCCAGGTATTGTGCAATTTCACAGTTCAGGAGCTCAAGGGATGGGCTAGAAGACTGAGACTGTGTAATACGTAGTTTAGGCTTGGATGGAGGGAAGGATGCAGTTTTGGAGCTCAGGGGTCAGGATTGAGCACCAAGACTATGCAGTGCATAGTTATGGGAGGCAGGAACTATGCATTGCGCAATACAAAGAGGCAAGGTTGCTGCTTGAGGGTTGAGACTACGCAATGCTTAGTTTAAGAAGGCTGGGTGAGGCTAGGTTGCCTGGTCGAGAAGTTTTCCAGATTTGACAAAGTGTGGGATCTATGAAGATGACGTGAATAATAACAAGACTTGACTGTTAAGACTTGAAGACACAACATAAATCACCCAGAACACATTAACAACGTGCTTTCCTCATATCGACAACTTTGTGACAACTTACGCCAAGCAACACCAAAGATTCACTTTGTGACGACCATGACGACACTTGTGTGAAAGTGCTTGAACATTTGGAAATGAGTGTGACATATGTTTACATGGTAAGACCAACTCATTTACACAAAGATTACCCCTCAAAACCACCAAAAATAGCTTTTGTACAATGTGCGACACTTGACATGTGAAAATACAACACTTTGATTTTCTTGCAAACATGACCAAAACACTTAGAGAAAACACATGCAATAAGTCTTAATGCTTACGAAGACAGTATGCAAGGTCAAAATAGGCTCTTAAACTTGGGTGTAGGCCAAAATTTTAGAGGGTGTTGTAGCAGTGACAACATGTGGTATTGTTTATATCTTCACATGAATATTACATCCTACATATACACCACATACATCTAGTGGAACTACTATGAACTCTACTTCATCAATAAATTTATCACTAATAGAAAATTTGACTGTGCACTATTTTGTTACCTTTTTCTCCACTTCTTGGTTGACCCATACTAATGGATATGGGATAGGATGGTCATGAGGCTCTGACTTCCTAGTTTCTTTATTAGGCCTGCTACTATGAGATACCTTTGCGACCCTGAGTCAAATAGAGCAACAATTTTCATCTTCTTGAATTTTATATTTATATGGAAGAGTCTAGTTATTTCCTTCTCTTCCTATTATTGAAGGTTACTTAGATTAACCCCCTTCAACATTGATGTATAGACAGTCTTCTTACCCATGTCCGAGCTACTTTCCATTTGGTTGCTCGAATAAGTGGCCATGAAATTTTTCTTCTTAACAACTTTATTATTATTCTTCAGGTTGAGCTTTGGATACAACTTCTATCACTTCTCCTTTGTATGAATCTTAATGTTATAGTGGTTGTAGTGGTGGTTGGGATCTTTTCAGTTGTGTGCTATGGTTACTATCTTTTTCCCATTTCCACTTCTTCTTCCCCTCCTTAGAAGCTTCTTAGTGCTCCTTCTTCTTTAAGCCACTTGATTTCCCTTTAATATGGCCTATGTTCTCCACATGTTTTTCCTATAAACAATAATCATCCACCATTCTAGGTTTGAACAACATTGCTTTCTTGTACAAATGGTTGTATAAACCCCTCCCTCCCCCTTCCTCCTACCCCAAGATACTTGAGGACTATGTGTGGGTTCTTTGGGGAGATACCAAACATTATGGCCATGTTTCTAAATTTGTTGGCGTACCCTTGTACACTTTGTCCTTGTCTCTACCTAATGTAATGCCACCAGATCTAGTGGTCCTTGACATACCAATGCATCCTTCCTCTTTCAAATATCAAATCAATTTTATTGATATATATATCAAAAGGGGAAAAAACCCTTATTTACTATCAACATTAAACCCAATAATATCACCTATGATACTTTTGTATATGACAACAACTTGTAGGAAGTTCCTTCACACAAATATCTCAAATCAATACTCATTGCAAGCTAAACTAGAATTATAACATTGAGAAAAGGATAAATGGAGGGTGGAAATCTTATTATGGGCTTGAAAACAATTGTATATTATCAACCCTTGGGATATGGGATAAGAAAAAAATCCTCTTTTAGTCTCTTGTTACTCATGTTATTTTATATCATTGTGGAGTTTGGGGATGCAATATCTCTAGGGGGGATTGGAGAAAAGAATTTTATAACTATAATCTCAAAAATACATGAGATACCAAACATTATGGCCATGTTTCTAAATTTGTTGGTGTACCCTTGTACACTTTGTCCTTGTCTCTACCTAATGTAATGCCACTAGATCTAGTGGTCCTTGAAATACCAATGCATCCTCCTCTTTC
>APFE031379078.1:83527-108601 GCA_000404065.3 Pinus taeda
TATAAATAGATATAGATATAACCTTCCTCCCATACATCTTTATAATAAAATTAACTCCATTGTTTTGAGTAATCCATTTTATACCGCTTGATACCAATAAGCTCCCTACCCCTACATCACCATTCCCAATACTTACAATCCCAATACTTACAAGATATTGGACCAACAAAGTAAAGCCTGATTATATATTATATAAGCAACCAACCATTAAAATCAAAGCATGCATAAAATAAACATAAGTTCTTATACATTATATAATGAACCTAAACAACCAACAATTAAAATCAAATCATGCCTAAAATAAGATTAATCAGCCAGAGTAGGCTTTAATAGGCGTTTCTACCATAAACAATGTGAATAGTGGATGGGAACAAGTAATTCAAATATGGTTTTATTAGTAATTATTTAATAATGATGAGGTTTATTAATTACTTGATTAAATTAAATTAAGATAATAATAAATTAAAAGTATGACTTCAAATTATTTGACACATTGTAATCTAAACATAACATTAACAATTATCTGTTTGGCCTCCATTCCATTGGCTAAGGCAAGATAACCCATTAAGCTACTTGACCAATGGCTGCTCTCCATTGCTGTCTGAGGTGGCAACTCCCGAGCCACAATAAGGAGCTAAGATTGGATTTAGCCATCTCTCCCTCTTCATGAGCGTGGGAGTATTTGGCGAGAGGCCGGCTCAGTTGGGATTGCATTGAATTTTGGAAAGAATTGGAGCAGCGCGATGGCTTCCATGGCTGCACTGGGTTCCACTGCAGCTCTAGGAAGAGCAGATCAAATACTTTGGAATCCATTGAATCTGAACAAGCTTGCAGCATCAACCGCTGCATCCAGATCATCCACAAGGCCAACTTCTTCCCTGCAGGTTGTTTCTCTCTTTGGCTTTAAAAAGAAAGCAGCACCCCCGCCTCCTCCTCCCAAATCCAAAGCCAAGGCAGCACCTGCCCCTGCAACCGAAGAGCTTGCAAAGTGGTATGGTAAGTAATCCGACCCAACCAATTTCCACCATGAAATGGTCACTGAAGAATTTCCAGTACCCATTTGAAATCTGATGTCCAACTGAAATATTACATTACATGTACTTGTGCCCAATATCCAATCCATTAATTTGGGGTTTTACTAACAATGCAGGTCCAGACAGGAGGATCTTTCTCCCAGAAGGTCTACTTGACAGGGAGGACATACCTGAGTACCTCAATGGAGAGGTCGCTGGAGAGTAAGTATCACATTATAAATTTTGGGGATTTGGGTTTGCTGGGGATTTTGACTAATCTGTATTTTGCTTGCACTTGCAGTTATGGATATGATCCGTTTGGACTTGGTAGGAAACCAGAAAACTTTGACAAGTAAGACAACATCCATGAATTAGTAATAGGCTAGCTCAGGCAGTGACTTCCATTAATGCACTTTTTTGGGTTTTTTCAAATTAAGATGTTACCATAGTAATCTAGCTCAAGATGACCATATTCTGAACCCAAAACATAAATATGGGTATGTGCTGTTGCAGGTACCAAGCATATGAACTCATTCATGCAAGATGGGCAATGCTGGGAGCTGCAGGGTTCATTATCCCAGAGGCCTTTAACAAATTCGGTGCCTACTGCGGTCCTGAAGCTGTTTGGTTCAAGGTTAAACTATATTCTCATTCATTTCCGGGAAAAATTGTTACCATAAATTTTTATGAAGTGGTTTATTTCAGAATAGGATTTTCAGACCTTATATTTCCTGAAAAAATTAAAATGTATCTATAGTTTAGACAGAGAAACCCAAAGGTTTTCCAATTATTTTTCTGTTTCAAAATTTATATATGTAGTGTGTTTGCTACCTTCACTCTATTCTATTCTATTTTTCAATTATTGTTAAATAATTGAAATTATTAATAAATTAATTAATATATTTTGATAGCTATCATTATTAATCAGCAATTTAATTTATATAATTACATGAGTAAATAACTTTCTACCTATATACTTATTTATGTTATAAAAATTATTGGTAAAATATTGAAAACTAATTTACCATTGTTGTTCAAATTAAAACATGTATGGTTCACACTGTAGTTTGTAAGCTCTCCCAAAAAAGTGGAGTCTCAATGCTTTTCAGTATGAAGCATATTTAATCATTTAAGGCTCTTCTTTATTTTGATTGTATATTACAAATATTTTGAATATTAAATTAGGAAGATAATTATTTTATTTTGATATATGGAATTTGTAATTGACATAAATCTGTGTGGTCATAAAATTTCTAATTCAGAATTATAGATTTATTTATACTCAAAACTTTAAAATTAGATGAAAACTTGACCAAAACTCGACCATTATGTAATGTAGTAATGTAATTATTTATAAGAGTTAATATTGACTTGGTTTTCTTTCTAAATTGTCATCTATATCTATGGTTCCTATTCCTTTTTTTCTTACCAAACAATATGTTATTCACTTATATATATATCTCTATTTATATATATATATATATTATATAATATATATATTATTTATTTATTTATATATACGTTCCCATTTTTAGGAGGTGATGTTTCTAAACATAATTGTTTTGAAAACTCCGAGACTTTTAAAACTTCATGCAACTTAGACATAAACTCAGGCAATTGTCTCAGAATTTGTATCATAAGAGTTGTCTCAGAATTTTGATCATAAGAGTTGTCTCAGAATTTTGATCATTTAATTATTTTATTTTGATATATGGAATTTGTAATTGACATACATCTGTGTTGTCATGAAACTTCTAATTCAAAATTATAGATTTATTTATATTCAAAACTCTAAAATTAAATGAAAACTTGACCAAAACTCGACCATCATGTAATGTAGTAATGTAAATATTTATAAGAGTTAATATTGACCTGATTTTCTTTCTAAATTGTCATCTATGGTTCTTATTCCTTTTTCTTACCAAACAATATGTTATTCACTTTTATATATATATAGATATATATTTATTTATTTTATATATACGTTCCCATTTTTAGGAGGTGATGTTTCTAAACATAACTGTTTTGAAAACTCCGAAACTTTTAAAACTTCGTGCAACTTAGACATAAACTTAGGCAATTGTCTCAGAATTTGTATCATAAGAGTTGTCTCAGAATTTTGATCATAAGAGTTGAGAGCTTAATTGCTACGTACTTATCTACTGGCCAAATGATTTTGTGAAGATGAAGTAATCCAAGACCAGCACATGTGTAATGTAAGTATTATGATTCAATTGTTGGTAGTAAGTGGGCTGATGGTCTTCTTTCTTTCTGCAGACGGGTGCTCTTCTTCTTGATGGAGGTACGCTATCTTACTTCGGTGCCAGCATTCCCATCAATTTGATTGCTGCTGTCGTTGCAGAGGTGGTCCTTGTTGGTGGGGCTGAATACTACAGGGCAACAAATGGGCTGGTAATAACTCCTTAGTTTCCCCCATTTGGAATTGTAGGGATCATTTTTATGATGATGGTCTGTCTAACTTCGGTTTTGTTGGGGGATTTTTGCATGCATCAGGACTTTGACGACAAGCTTCACCCGGGAGGACCATTTGATCCATTGGGACTGGCAAAGGACCCAGACCAGTTCGCCCTTCTTAAGGTGAAGGAGATTAAAAATGGAAGGTTGGCCATGTTCTCAATGCTCGGCTTCTTCCTTCAAGCTTATGTTACTGGTGAGGGTCCTGTGGAGAATCTGGCTGCCCATTTGAGTGATCCCTTTGGAAACAACATTCTAACCGTCCTCGGAGGTTCCCTTGAGCGGGCACCTACATTGTAGAATCTGAATTTCCATTAGCTTCTCCTCCTTTTAATTTGCTTTGCATTTGGCACTCCTTTTATGTCACTTCTCTCACATGAATTCGGTTTGAGTTCACACAGTTAGAGTTCGATCAAACATTGAAGCTCTCTGTAACTCTCCTTCACATTATCAAGTACCTTGGAGAATTTAAGTGGACTTCAATTCTACACTATGTTAATACCCGGTGTGTTCTGAGTTGTATATTTTAAGTGGAATTCAACTCTACAGTATGTTTGTATCCGGTGTGTTCTTGAGTATTTATTTTATTTGGTATAGTGGGCATGTTGCACTTTGCGTCCTTAATAGGACCAAGTAATTAGCTAATTATTGATAAATGAAAAAGCAATGAATCAATCATTGATTTATGCTTAATATTTTTTATTATTAAAATAAACACAAATAATTAGCGAATTATTGATAAATGAAAAAACAATGAATGAATCATTGATTTATGCTTAAAATCTTAATATTTTTTATTATTAAAATAAACACAAATAATTATACACAAATAATTAGTTAATTATTGATAAATGAAAAAACAATGAATCAATTGTTGATTTTTGTTTAATATTTTTATTATAAATAACACAAATAATAATATTATTGTCAATCTTTTAAGTTACATATTTTTTTTAAAGTTTACGTATCAAATTTTTTAATTAATAAAAATTTATATAATTTCCATTGTCACTTGAAAATTAGAGTGTGTTAAAATTTAAATAATACTTTCTCTATATTGTATGTGTTAATGTAAATTTAATAATTTTGAAATTTATTAAATTTCATTTTAAAAATTATATAAAAAAATTATGTGAATAATAATTTATATGATGAAAAAAATGAATAGTAAAAATAAATAATATCACAAAGCACAATAGATAAATGTGTTCATATAAAGTATATGATATATGATATGTAAGGAGGTTTAAATCTAAAAATATTTAAACATTTAATTTTATATATTACAATAAATGTTACCTCTTTCTTTCCAATTTTAATAGTTCTTGAACATTATATGTCTATCATAATTTATTTGCTAATTTTAGTTTTAATGCATTAATTATATATATATATATATATATATTTATATATATATATAATTATATATATATATATATATATATCTAGAATAGACGGAAACAAGTAAATTGTTGTAAAACTCATTACCTATAAATGTAACTGGATAATTAAGGAGGTTAGATTAAAGGATAATGAAAAGAGGGGGAAAATGAATAAAATAGAGGAAAAAATAAATAAAATAGACAAATGGAAATAGGGGAGGAAAAGAGAGGGGGATGGGCATTGAAAGGTTAATCTATTGATCTTTCGAATAACACCTATCTCTCTTATATATTTTTATAAAATGAATTTGAAATGACATTTTATTGTCAGGAGGGGAGGATTCACAAAAGCCATGAATTCTATTGTAACCAAAGTTTGCCAAAATCAAAACTAAGCAATGATCCAAAGTTGGTTTTCCAATTGGACTTGTTGTGCTTGTGGAGTAATTCTAAAATGGATGAGAGCAACTAAAACTCATTACCTACCAATGTAATTAGGTAATTAATGGCGTTAGATAAACTATAAAAGATAATGAAAGGATGAGAAAAAAAAATGAAATAAGACAAAGAGAGGAAAATGTTAAAAATAAAATTAAAAAATGGAAATGGAAGAAGAAGCGAGAGAGGAAAATGGGAATTGAGAGGATGCACAAAGAGCCAAGAGTTCCATTGTAAATAAAGATTTCCAAAATGAAAAATGAGCTACTATTCAAAGTTGGTTTCTAGAATATAGTGTAAATATAGTGTCTTTGTGTATGGACTTCTATACGCTTGTAGCGCAATTCCTATGTGTGAAATGTTGTTCTTATTTTGTTTAATTTGTTGCTTTGATTCTATGAATGATGACAATTGAGATTTTAGAAATTTTGACGGATGCTTGGGTATTTTAATGGTGTGAGGATTTATTCAATGCTATAACTCTATATTTTACTTTATAGTTTCATTCTCCATGCACAAATGAAGAATGCCAACAACTCTACATTTCCCATTATTTGTTTCACTCTTAAATTGAATATGTATGGTTGTGATTACTTGGTTGTTGCATTTTTGTGGTAATTATTAATTTTTTCCAGCAAAAAGAATATGTGGTTGTTGAAGCCTTATACAACTTAGGCTTAATCTCGATATCCTTACACAACTTAGGTTTCTTCATCAAGCCATATCCAACTAGATATTAAGCTTGGGAGGTTATATATAGCAATAGATTGAGCTTAGGAGGCCATACACAATGATTGGAGGTGAGTTGGAGGTCATATTTTACTTGGGTAGATTGTGCCCATCTGTGAAATCATGCCACTAGTGTTAGGCATTTGCATAACTATTTTGACACATATTGAGTGGTGAATTATACCATGAATTATCAAATGTGACCCACAATATATGAATCTCCCCTTCTTCCCATTCATTGGTTGCATTTGGTGAAGTCATTTTGTTCACATTTGTTTTGGCATGTAGTGGATTATCCTATTCCCTCATTTGTTGTACATGATTTTCATTGCTTATATTCTTTAGACAATTATCCTCTCACTTATGTTCAATTAATGAATTGCATATAATCTAGATTGGAGTATGATTGTACAAACATGAATCTTGAAAGGATGGGAATTGTAGGAGATATGACATTTCTTTGTTAATACATTATGAAAAAAAATGCTACCAACCTAATGAGAATATTACTATTTTTCGAAGATCACATCAAATCATGATTTTCATGCTAATTTTGAAAAGTCATGATGCAACATCACCTTTTATTCATTTCATGATTAAAATTCCAACATTTTTTAACCATGACATTAAAAGCTAAATATCATGATTACAAAAGAATTAGGGGAATTTTGAGGTCTAAAATGGGCCTCCTAAGGAAATGATCCAGGTGGATCTTTAGGAACACATAGGACAAAGAGGCTTATGGAGGCTTAAAAATCAAAGTCATCAGAATGAATTCGACCCAGGACTAGATAGTAGATCTCGTCGTCCTGATCACAGAGGTGTGAACGGTTCATCAAATTGAGCTTGTATGTGAAATATAGAGCTCTTCAAAGTTTGACATGACAAGGGAAAAAGCAGGGGCCCACAGTGTGCCACATGGCATCCTAGTAAGCAATTGGGACCCACATGGCAGCCCATCAGCCATTGACACATGGAAGTTCATCATTGGCCTCCTAAACCTACACAAGCAACAAAAATCATTTTGGTTATAACCATTAAAAATAAAAATTAAAAAAAATAAAATAAAAAGAAAAATAAAAATTTAATATCGTTATTAAAATAACTATATACAAAACTATATAAAAACAAATCATAAGAAAATCACTTTTATATTAACTAAAAGTAAAAAGTGTTAATATAAATTTGGTTAAATATTAAAACAAAACCATATATAAAATATGGTTGTATGGTTATCCAAACAATCAACGTGAAGTCAAACCATATGCCATAAAAATTGGGCATCCAACGAACATTATAAAAAAAAAAAAATTGATTATGGTTTGTTATAATGCCAAAACCATAAATGGTTAATGGCATGGCATAACAAAGTTTCAAACCCAACTTAAAATGCCACCAACCACCTCTTAACTGTGCTAACAGCGAGGAGTACGGGACTAGCAGGGGTCAAACCTGCCTGGCCCATGTGGCTGACCCCCAAGCGGGCGACCCCAAAATATAATGCACCCAACATTAGCACCAATAGCCCTATTTAATATTGGATTCATTTCTAACAAAAAAATTATATATGGAGGGGGCAAGCTTTGACCACCTGACCCCCCTCCAACCAACCAACAGTCATACCAATCCGCCCAACAAGTTTTTGAAAACTCCATCACAGAACTTATATAAACCTTTTATTTTTCCAATGAATAGGGGAGTGAAGACTGCATGGATTTCGAGGCAGAAGGCGGGCACACAAATTGAGACAACTTTAATCATTTTTTAATGCAAGAACCATGAATTTTGCAAGAAGGCAAAATTTTCAACTTCTCAGAAATTGACAAATTTTATATGGATTTTACATCTCTCGATGCCACAAACACGATGGAGCTATATATTTTTCAATCTGAGGTCTGCATCTTCCATTCAATTCCAGAATGCATGCGGAACCATGAGCCATGAAATTTTCCCAAGGAGGTAAAATTTCACTTTGTCAGAATATGGTCAAGTTTATACTTTTTTTCATGGTTTTCCGCAGGGATCCTAATGGTGAAATCAGAGTTGACATCAGAGCAATGGATTTTCAGCTCATCTCTGAAACAAAATCTTTGAGGAATCCTGAGGGAATCTAAAAGATTCTTTAAGCTCGAATTTTCAAATTCTCAGAATTCAGATTTTGGACAATCGTTTCAGCATTACTCAATGCCAAAAACATTATGGTGTATTTAGATTTTCCTTTATCTCATTTCTTCTTTCAATCACTTTTCTAAGTGCCAGTGCAGATGTCCATCTTCATGTGCGAACAATCTTCTTCTTGCGATCGATGCTGTGAGATCGATGTTTCAGCAAGCTTCAACACTTTGACAACCTTTGCTTCAGATGGCCCTTGGTGGTGAGGTATATGATGTGTTCATGTACTTCTTCTTTTTGCATTATGTTGTACAGATCCATGATTGATGTTGATGCATGATCTTGTTTATTACATGTTGTCATGATTCCTTGCTTCATGTTATGCAGAAGCTTTTTATGTGATGTACTTTCTGTCATAACTTATCATGTTATGCTTTGAGATCCCTTGTTTTATGTTGTTGGGATACTCTTGTTGTCATCACGCATGTGTTTTGCTTTGACATCCCTTTTGTGCCATGTTGGTGAGATGCACACCATGCTTGTTTTTGTGTCATACTAATAGGAGTCTTTTGATTGGGAGTTCTAGTTGTGGAACATCTCTTAGAGCCACTCTTGTGTGAAGGCATTCTTCCTTGTATGATCGAGACATCATCTCTATGTACATCACCTTATTGACAACACATAATGCAGCGGCCTACACCATCTTGACACCGAGGCCCGGAGATGTAGTCCCTCCTGGACGAACTCCATTATCAACGGCTTTTGTTCTCATGTGCTGATGATTGTTATGTTCCTCTTATTTTCTGCATGCAGGTATATTTGTTAATGTTATTTTAAAAAGCAATCTTAGCACATCACGAAAGTAAAAGGTATTGGAAGGGTCATTCTTCACACCTTGACCTAGATCAAGAAAACAATAAAAAATAGTAAAATAACGGTTATGAATTTTTAAAAGAAAAGAAAGAAAACTTTTTTTTTTTTTTAATTGTATTTTTTACTTATCTCCTTACACAAATTTCATGTGTACACTTGTTTGATGCATAATATTGGATGAAAAATTAAATTTTGCATCCAATTAGTACCCACTTTTCATACTTTTGATTGGATAGACATTGAAAAAAAATCAAAATATATGAAAAAACGTGTTCAAACACATCTTTCATGTATTTTAATTTTTTTTGGGTGTGTATCTACTCAAAAGTATATAGAGTGGGTACTAGATTCCACATCTAATGATTGTACACACTTGACATTTGAGTAAATCTATAAGGAGATAAATAAGAAATCTAATTAAAAAATAGTTTTCTTCTTTTCCCTCTAAAAATATCACCCCTGGGGATGACATCATCATCCTAATTTTGTTAGTGCAACTTTCATTTTGAAGCCCATTTTTGACATCAAAATTCCTCTAATGAACAGGAACACCACGCTTGAAAAAAAAACAATGATGCAACATCACACACACACACACATATATTATTTTATTTATTTACTTTTTTAGGGTTTAAATTCAAACATTTTTTAATTATGTCATTAAAGGCCAAATATCATGACTACGAAAGATCTGAAAAAACCCATTCAAATGCAAAAGTGCTGATGCAACATCACCCCTTCTTTTCTTAGGGTTAAAACTCAAACTTTTTTCAACTAGAGCATTAAAGACCAAATATCATGATTGTTAAGAATTAAAATGGGTGAGGCGAGATAAGCAAGATGAAAAAAAGGCCTAAAGTTGATTTGTTATATAGTATTGATCTAAAAATATGAATTTATAATACATCAATGATCATTCTAGATCTTTTAGATGTAGATCACATAACAACTCATCAATAGATCATCATACTACCTCTCCAAGATAAGAATTACAAGTGTATCTAGACTTTGTGATTGTCTAGGGACTCATAGTTTAAGATTCCCCTCCCTCCCCCTCAAGCACAAGTCTAAACAATTGTACCAATAACATTTTTTTATCTTCAATCTGAAATTGATGAACGAAGTTTTGATGAAGATATGCATGAAAAACCACCAATCCCTAAATGTTTGGAAGTGATCAATTGATATGTCTGAACATTTTCTTTGAAGAGACCAATTTCTATACTAGAATTCTCCATTATTGGCTAAATGTTGATTGATTTGACTCATTTGATTTTTAATATTTGGTTCATGAAAGAATCCAAGTTGAGGCTTTGGATTCTTTAGGTGGTGGTTTTTCTATTTGAACATTAACCAATATACTTTGAATAATGTGGTGGCTTCTGTATGGTCATTAACCAATCTTCACATGAATAATATGGTGGTTTTGCTGTACCACTAATCATCTTCCTTGAATTGAATCATGTGGTGGTTTATGTTTACGGCTAACCATTTGCAATTCATCAATTTACTCCCCCCTTAAAGGTGTAGGCGAGTTTCTTTATCATTGTGCTCCCCCCCATAAAGGTGTGGAGAGTACCATATTTATTTGGAATTACTACTTGAAAACTTTTTTCTTTGTTCATTCATTCAAGAAACTTTATCTCTATGGCTGCCTTGACCAGACTATAGGACTTGTGCAACTTTTTTACTTCTATATTCCATCTCCAAGAATTTATCAATCCATATTGAATTAATTTCTTAGCTCTGTTCTTATTTCTACATATTTTTGGTAGGGGATTTTTCTTCCCACAATAAATACAAGGATGGAGATCAAAACATTAACTTTCCATGTGACCATTTCTTTGACATTGCTGACACTTTTCATCAACACTCATAACTTCATTAAGAAAACCCGCACCCAAAACTAAACTAGTTTGGAGTAATATTTAATATAAAATCTATCATCTTTAGTGTATCCCAATCCATATTATTATTTTTTTGAATGGGATTTCTTTCCAAGATCTGATAACCATCTTGGAAAGATTATTTTCTTGTTCTTTTTCTTCTTCACAGTTGCTACTATTGTTGATATTATGTGCTTGATTCATTGATTCCATTAAGTCATCTATTTCACATTATGTATCAAGCACACATATTATGTCTTGGATATCAACTTTTGCCAATATTTCAATTGTATCACATGCTATAACTATATTTTTGATAAGGTCCTCTATATCACACTGCATCACTTTACATTAGAGCTATTTTGTGCCACATCTTGCATCAATTGTCTAGATGAATTAATGAGTATCACAAGATGTATTAAAATTTTCTATTAGATATTTTGTATCACAAATTACACATACCTTCACTACAGATGATGCATCAACCATATCATCAATATGATCTTATTTTTCTCTTAATTTAGTTTGAAGAGCATCAAGCAATTCGTCCTTCAAATCCATTTCTCTTTCAAGATCTTTTGTAGTTGTTAGTGTGGTATCCATTTGATCAATTATGGTTTAGTTTTGCTACAATTTCCATTCGAGTATTTTAATATTATTGTATAGTTCATGGTCGCACTTTTGTAAATTTTTAATTTCTTGAGAATCATTTTGTAGACGCTTCTTACCTTAACCCATTTTTCACTTGACACACTTTCTTGTCACACTCTCTTGATGTTATGTTACTTTAGGATGTGAGGTGCTACCAAACATGCACCTTGAATTCTTACAATCTTGAATTTGATGACTTACTTGACTCAGTTGACCCTTTTTTTCAATTTTAGGCAAGTGTTGTCACATCATCGTTTGAATGGAAAGGGTTCGATACTGTACCCCATTGAAATGCTCCAATCAATTTGATTTTATTTTCATTGTACTTGGACCAAATTCAAAATCACTCATTTAAACTTGTACCTAATGATAAATATCCTTAGACTCCCTTATTCAATTTTGGGGTTGTCTAGGATAAGGAGGAAAATATGAGTTTAATAGTTTTCTTGCGACTATAAGGATGTAGAATAAGATCACTTGCAAGGATATTGAATTACAAGAATTCCTTCAACTTTAGTCTTCAATCCTTTCTTTTTTCTTTCTTTTTCGACACCTTCAATTGACTTTGACAATGCCACCCCCCCATTTTTTAACACGTTTAGTTTACTTTGACCAAGCTTTGAAAATAAATTGATTTTTTCGTTTTTGGTTTTTTTTTAATTAGGCATCAATGATTATTCTATTGTTTTTGTCCTGTGAAATAAATTACTTAAAACTAAAACTAATATGTGTAACATAGTTACCGATCAAATGAGAACTTTATCGATTACCTGTTTTTTTGAGGTAGCAAAAAAATCACCTGATTTTGATAAGTGGTGATTCAGAATACACCTTTTTTAACATATTTTTGGAACTTTAAATTTTCTTATGTATAGTATGAACATTTGACGTAGGTGGAAGAAGAACTCAAGAAACCCCAATAATCACCAAGCGGTTCCCTTTTAATTATAACCCAACCTTTTTCTTTTAAACTGAAATACCTTTGGAAACCAGTGAAAACAATGAATTTTACCTTTATAGTCGGTGCACGTCGTACACCGAAAGTCAATGCGTATGATACTTCATGACTGTTGATCTGGATCTATTTAATCTGACGGTTGTCAGAGATTACAGATGAGACAACAAGCCAGGGGTTAATTGCCCAATAAACGGTTTTCTCTCTCTCCTTTGCTACTACGTGTCGAATGTTCAATGGGTTTGGGTGCCGACCCTTCAAAACAGTATACAACTCTTAAGCCACCCAAAATACCATTCACTATAATGAGACCACTTTCGTGATCCAACGGTTGTGATTTATTCACGATCTAACGGCCACAATTGAATCGGTCGATCGCAAGTCACAAGTTCACTTTCTAGACTCCTTCCACTTCAATGCGCCAATCGATCAGTCTTACGGACCCGATAAGGGTATAGGTTCCCATTGATAAAATTTCAAGTTTGGGTTTTAGATCTGATTGTGTTTTGCGGTAAATCTTAGTGTAAATTGGATTTACGCTCACTGGACCGAAACTATGCAAACAAACTTCGCCGACCCGATATGGGTGATCCGACTGTTAGAACTAAATCAACATCAAACAATGATATTTAAAAAGGCATCGGACTTCTATTAATTCCACGATTTGGACATGAAACATAGAAAAACAAAGGAATAAACTCTCGCCCATGTACAAAAGAAACAAAGGTACAACGAGGGTTTCCGCAAACTTGAGAATTGATTACACACACAATATTATTCATTCACAATTAATTACAGAGTCTCAACCTTGGCCTGATTACACAAATAAATACTTATGTTTCAAATACAATCCTCACACTATTCTTGCTCTCCCTCATTCAATCCACTCTTCTTTCATTATATTTATCCTTCCTTTTATCAATTGGAGATCACTCTAACTATGTATAATAACTCATTAATAAATCTAACAGTAAATCTCTAATTCCTAGCTCTATGCTAACAATTTATCTTTGAATCTAAAATAAGACAATTTCTAACTATGAAAATAACAAAATACAACTCATTTCTTGAGAGATCCCACCCTCTCAGTAAAACTGGCTTTTGACCAATCAGGTCAATGAAATTCAACTTGTTTAGCCACAACATGTGAACAAACTTTCACATTGCTGACTAAGTCCAGATGCTCCTGCATCAGACTCTTGGGGAAGAAAAGAATCCTCCTCCAAACTTTCAGGACTTACTCCATACTTCTGCAACTCTGCGGTTGTCAACCAGCCAGCATCCTCCACTAGTTGTCCTTTCCATTTGACTAGATATTGGAAATAAGTCTGTCCTCTGGTTCTTTTGGATACTTTTTTCTCCAAAACAACTTCCACTTCTTTCTTAGTTGTATTTGGCATTTGTTCTTCCCAGTTCACAGTTTTAACTTCATCTCCTGTAGTTTCCTCCTCTAGCTTTGTCTCTTCCTCTTTGTATGGATACAAATCTGCAACATTGAAGATTGGTGATATTCCAATCCCTTCTAGCAACCCAATTTCATATGCATTAGTTGAAAACTTTCTTATAATTCTACATGGTCCTATCTTTTTCATTTTCAGTTTATTGTAAGTCATAGCTGGAAATCTTTCTTTTCTCAAATACACCATCGCTAAATCTCCCACTTGGAATTCTTTCTCTCTTCCTTTCATATCTACCCTCTGTTTGTATTTTCCGCTACTTTCCTACAATTTGCCTTTGACATCTTCTTGTAGTCTCTGCATCTACTCTACAAACTCTTCAGCTTTTTCACTTTTGGTCTCATGTTTAACCAAATTTCGGAGCTCATACACACCTCTTGGATTCATTCCAAAAGAAATCTGAAATGGACTCATTCCAGATCTTCAGTTTGGAGTATCGTTATAAGGAAATTTAGCCGGAGCTAATGTTAAATCCCACTATTTAGGATTTTGATACACTAAGCTTCTCAAGATGTTTCCCAAACTCTTGTTTACTATTTCGGTCTGTCCATCTGTTTGAGGATGGTATGTTGAATTGAAACTAAGGTTAGCTCCCAATTTCTTCCAAAGAGTTGTCCAAAAATGCCCTACAAACTTTGTATCTCTATCAGACACAATACCTATAGGAAATCCATGTAATATTACAATTTCTTAAAAAAATAGATTAGTTATATGTGTTGCTTCACTAGTTTTCTTACATGTAATTAAATGTGCCATCTTGAAGAATCTATCTACTACAACATAAATGGAATCATTCCGTCTCTGGGTTTTGGTAATCCCAAAATAAAATCCATGCTAACTGCATCCCATGATTGGTCTGGTATTGGAAATGGCTGATACAATCCTGTATTCTGGCTCCTTCCTTTAGCATGCTGACATATCCTACACTTCTCAACAAATTTCTTAATATCGGTCTGCATTTTTGGCCAATAACAAAAAGCATTCATCTGAGCAAAGGTTGTATATTGTCCAAAGTGACCAAATAATCCTCCACTATGTTTCTCCTTTATTATGTTTTCTCTCATAGAACATTTGGGAATACACAACTTGTTGCTTTTAAACAATAAGCCTCCCTGAATGAGGTAGTCCAACCACTGACTTCTATTATGGACTATTGGATTCTGAGCTATTGTATAGATATGTTTGAAATCTGCATCATCTTTTTACATTTCAATCATTTCTTCAAATCCTACAACACCCACTTTGAATTCTTGCACAATAAAACTTACCCTGCTTAATGCATCAATAACTTTATCTGACTTAACACTTTGTGTTTTATCAAAAAAGTAAAGCTTTGCAAAAATTCTACCCACTTGGCATGTTTCTGGTTCAGTTTCGGCTAGTTATTGATGAACTATAAGGCATGATTATCTGAATACAATATAAATTTCTTTGGCTACAAATAATGTCTCCATTTCTTCAAGGCTTGTACAATAGTGTAAAACTCTTTATTGTAAGAAGTATATTTCTTTTTTGCTTCATTCAATTTCTCACTGAAGTACACTACCGGTCTTTGTTCTTGACTCAGAACTGTGCAAGCTGCAACTCCACTAGCATTTGTTTCAACTTGAAATACCTTTTCAAAATTAGGTAAAGCCAAAACTGGTTTCTTTGTGGTTTTCTCCTTCGGCAACTTAAAATTCCTGTCTACTGCTTCTATCCACTTGAATGGCTCATTGATCTCCTTAATTGTTTCAAGAATTGGTGCACAAATGACTAAAACCTTTGATAAACTTTCTGTAAAACCTTGCAAGACCATGGAAGCTCCTTACCTCGAGTATATTTCTAGGAATAGGCCAATTCCAAATCGCTTGGACATTCTCTGGATCCATTTTCAATCCTTCTTTAGAAACTACAAATCCCAAGTAAATCAGTTCTTCCTTCATGAAACTACATTTCTTCAGATTAATCAGTAGTTTCTCTTTCTGTAGAGTTCTTAGAACCAACTTAAGATGCTCTAGCTGTTTTTCTTTACTTTTACTAAAAGCTAGAATGTCATCAAGATAAACAATAACAAACTTGCCTGCATATTCCTTCAAGACTTCATTCATTAATCTCATGAATGTGCTAGGTGAATTAGTGAGTCCAAAATACATCACTAACCACTCATAAAACCCACTGTTTATTTTAAATGAAATCTTCCATTCATCACCTTCTCGAATTCTTATTTGATGATATCCACTCTTCAAATCTATTTTAGTAAAATATTTAGATCCACTCAAACAATCCATCAAATCATCCATGTGTGGTAAAGGAAATCTATACTTGATATTGATCTTGTTTATAACTCTGGAATATGTACACATTCGCCATTCACCTCCTTTCTTTGGACTGAGTACTGTTGGTACAACACATGGACTAAGGCTCTCTCTGATTAGCCCCTTATCCATCAGCTCATGCAATGTCTTCCAACTTCTGCATTCTCTTGAGGAGTTAATCTGTATGCTGCTTTGTTTGGCAAACTTGCTTCTGGTATTAGATCAATATGATGACTAATACTCATGATCGGTGGCAATGCATTTGGAAACTCATCCACAACAATATCAGCAAAATAATTCAACAAAGTTTTTATTTGTTCAGGTAAATCATCTAAGTTTGTGGAAGTAAAAATTACCTTAGGTCTCTCGATGACAACAAAATTCATTTCTTCACCTTTTTCAACCTCTTGTAATAACTCCTTCCCACTCATCAGCATAACACTGTTTTCAAGTGCTCCCTTATCAGATTCATACTTCAATGGTAGCAGCATATGTTTAGTTCCATCCTTCTCCAGAGTATAAGTGTTTCTTCTCCTATCATGAATAATTTTTCGATCAAATTGCTGCAGTCTTCCCAGTAATACATGACATACATCCATGGGCTTTACATCACATAATATCACATCTTTATATGTACCAATTTGTATCTCAACCTTGCATTTTTCTGTCACAATAATCTGATGTCCCTTCTATAACCATGACACTCTGTAAGGAGTAGGGTGTATTGTCTTTACCAACCCTATCTTGTCCACCATCTCTGTAGAAACAAGGTTATCAGTGCTTCCACTATCAATTATCACTTTACAACACTTACCTTTATATTTGCATGTAGTTCTAAACAAACTCTTCCTCTGAGTTGGTTCTTCAATCTCCTTCTCTATCTTAAGTAAGGTCCTTCTCAATAACAGGGATTCTCCTACTTCAGGGGGTTCTTCTTTTTCCATAAATAGAGGCGGTTTTGGCTTTGCCTCAGCAACATTTGCATCCCTCTGACTTGCTGATATATTATGAGGATAGTCCCATGACACATGTACCCATTCTCCACATGTGTAACACCGAACATCTCTTCCTCGGCCTCTTCCTCTAGGTGCAAATATTCCTCTGTTAAATTCTCCCCTCTATGGTGGTTTGCTACTTGAGCTTCTTGCTTCATGCTGATGCTGTTGTCGCCTTGTATGGTACTTCCTCCACCTCTTACTAAGCTTCTTCCTCTATTCCTCTGAGTCTGTTTTCTCAACATCTTCTCTTTTTCCTTCAAACCTGCTTGATAGGCATCTTCAAAAGTGTTCATACTCAACAAGCTAATCTCATCCTAGATGTCATACCTTAAGCCATTGATATATCTAGCTACCTTCTCCATGTCATCTTCTACATGTCCTGCTCTAATACTCAATCTATAAAACTCTTCTGTGTATTCCTTAACAGACATTCCTTTTTGCCTTAAATTTTGCAATTGTTTAAAAATATCTAACTAATAATCTTTAGGAATAAATGTAGCTTTCATTTTAATCATCATTTTATCCCATTGCTTGATCTTGGACTTTCCTTTCCTCACTCTGGATGTCTGTAATTCATCCCACCAATTAGTTGCATGACCCTTCAATCTGGTAACTGCAAATCTCACCTTCTTTTTGCTGTCAGCTTCCTCTTCATAGTCAAAATACTTGTCCAATGAATTGATCCAATCCATTTTCTCTTCTGTATTGAGACTCCCTTCATACATAGGAATTTCCATCTTTTCATTTCCTCCTACTTTTGCCAACATTTTGATAACTCTGGTAGTTTCATTTTCCTCCTCTTCTTCTCCCTCAGAAGATTCTTCTTTAGCACTATCAGCTCCTTCATTAGGTATTCTTCTCTGAGAAGTCTCAATTTTTTCCATTCTCGTACACAGACTCTAGATCTCCTCTAGTAGAACTACATTTGCTTTAGGTCTTTCTCGACTAATGCCAGCTCCTCTCCTTGGCGACATTTTTGCTGCAATCAACCTTAACTTCAGCTCTGATACCACAAATGATGCAGGTGGAAGCAGAACTCAAGAAACCCCAATAATCACCCTGTAGTTTCCTTTTAATTATAACCTAACCTTTTTGTTTTCAACTGAAATACCTTTGGAAACAAGCCAAAACAATGAATTTTACTTTTATAGTCGGCGCACTCATCGTACACCAAAAGACAATGCGTACAATCCTTCATGACCGTTGATTTGGATCTATTTTATCTGACGGTTGTAAAAGATTTTGGATGAGACAACAAGCCAATGGTTAATCGCCTGATAAATGGTTTTCTCTCTCCTCTGCTACTACGTGTCGAATGTTCAATGGGATCGGGTGCTGACCCTTCAAAACAACTTACAACTCTTGAGCTGCCCGAAATACCATTCATTGTAGCAAGACCACTTCCACGATCCAACGGTTGTGATTTATTCACAATCTCACTACCACGATTGAATTGGTCGATCGCAAGTCACAAGTTCACTTGCCAGACTCCTTCCACTTCAATGTGTCGATCTGATTAGTCTTATGAACCCGATAAGGGTATAGATTCTTGTTGATAAAATTTCAAGTCTGGATTTCAGATCCGACTGTGTTTTGCACTAAATCTTAGTGTAAATTGAATTTACGCTCACAGGACCGAAACTATGTAAAATAAACTTCACTGACCCGATATGGGTGATCCGACGGTTAGAACCAAATCAACATCAAAAAATGATATTTAAAAAGGCCTCAGACTTCTATTAATTCCAAGATTTGGACATGAAACATAGAAAACAAAGGAATAAACTCTCACCCATATACAAAGGAAACAAAGGTGCAATGAGGGTTTCTGCAGGCTTGAGAATTGATTACACATGCAATATTATTCATTCACAATAAAATAATTACAGAGTCTCGGCCTTGGCCTGATTACACAAATAAAGACCTATGTTTCAAATACAATCCTCACACTATTCTTGCTCTCGCTCACTCAATCCACTCTTCTTTCATTACATTTTTCCTTCCTTTTATCAATCGGATATCACTCTAAGTATGTCTAACAACTCAATCTCTATTTTTAATAAATGTAACAACAAATATCTAATTCCTGGCTCTATGCTAACAACTTATCTTTGAATCTAAAATAAGACAATTTCTAACTATTACAATAATAAAATACAACTCATTTATTTAGAGATCCAACCCTCTCAGTAAAACTTGCTTTTTACCAATTAGGTCAATGAAATTCAACTTGCTTAGCCACAACATGTCAACAAACTTTCACATTGCGGACTAAGTTTGGATGCTCCTGCATCAGACTCCCAGGAAAGAAAAGAATCCTCCTTCAAACTTTTAGGACTTACTCCATACTTCTACAACTCTATTGTTGTCAACCAGCTAGCATCCTCCACTGGTTTTCCTTTCCATTTGACTAGATATTGGAAATAAGTTTGTCCTCTGGTTCTTTTGGATACTCTTTTCTCCAAAACAACTTCCACTTCTTTCTTATCTGTCTTTAGCATTTGTTCTTCCCAGTTTAAATTTTGAACTTCATCTCCTGTAGTTTCCTCCTGTAGCTTTGTCTTTGCCTCTTTGAATGGATACAAATCTACAACATTGAAGATAGGTGATATTCCAATCCCTTCTGACAACTCAATTTCATATGCATTAGTTGAAAACTTTCTTACAATTCTACATGGTCCTATCTTTTTCATTTTCAGTTTATTGTAAGTTGTAGCAGGAAATCTTTCTTTTCTCAAATACACCATCACTAAATCTCCCACTTGGAATTCTTTCTCTCTTCTTTTCATATCTACCCTCTTTTTGTATTTTCCGCTACTTTCCTGCAATTTGCCTTTAACATCTTTTTGTAGTCTCTGCATCTACTCTACAAACTCTTCAACTTTTGCACTTCTTGTCTCCTGTTTACCCAAATTTCTGAGATCATACACACCTCTTGGAATCATTCCAAAAACAATCTAAAATGGACTCATTCCAGTACTTCGGTTTGGAGTATCGTAATAAGCAAATTCAGCTTGAACTAGTGCTAAATCCCACTGCTTAGAATTTTGATACATAAAACTTATCAAGATGTTTCCCAAACTCCTGTTCACTACTTCAGTCTGTCCATCTGTTTGAGGATGGTATGCTGAACTGAAACTAAGGTTAGCTCCCAATTTCTTCCAAAGAGTTCTTCAAAAATGCCTTACAAACTTTGTATCTCTATCAGACACAATAATTATAGGCAACCACTGTAGTCTTACAATTTCTGAAAAAAATAGATTAGTTATATGTGTTGCATCACTAGTTTTCTTACATGCAATTAAATGTGCCATCTTGGAAAATCTATCTACTACAACATAAATGGAATCATTCCCTCTCTGGGTTTTTGGTAATCCTAGAATAAAATCCATGCTAATTGCATCCCACGATCGGTCTGGTATTGGCAATGGTTGATACAATCCTGTATTTTGGCTCCTTCCTTTAGCATGCTGACATATCCTGCACTTCTCAACAAATTTCTTAATATCAATATGCATTTTTAGCCAATAATAAAAAACGTTCACCTGAGCAAAGGTTTTATCTTGTCCAAAGTGACCAAATAATTCTCCACTATGTTTCTCCTTGATTATTTTTTCCCTCATAGAACATTTGGGAATACAAAACTTGTTGCTTTTAAATAATAAGCCTCCTTGAATGAGATAGTCCAACCACTGAATTTTTTTATGAACTATTGGATTCTAAACTGTTGTATAGATATCTTTGAAATCTGCATCATCTTTGTACATTTCGATCATTTCCTCAAATCCTACAACACCAACTTTGAATTCTTGCACAACAAAACTTACCCTGCTTAATGCATCAACAACTTTATTTGACTTACCACTCTTGTGTTTATCACAAAAGTAAAGCTTTGCAAAAATTCTATCCACTTGGCATGTTTCTGCTTCAGTTTCGCCTGGTTATTGATGAACTGTAAAGCATGATTGTCTGAATACAATATGAATTCCTTTGGCAGCAAATAATGTCTCCATTTCTTCAAGGCTTGTACAATAGCGTAAAACTCTTTATCGTAAGAAGAATATTTCTTCTTTGCTTCATTGAATTTCTCACTGAAGTACACTATCGGTCTTTGTTCTTGACTTAGAACTACGCCAACTGCATCTCCACTAGCATCTGTTTCAACTTGAAATACCTTTTCAAAATCAGGTAAAGCCAAAACTGGTTTCTCAATGATTTTCTCCTTCTGCAACTAAAAAATCTTGTCTGCTGCTTTTGTCCACTTGAATGGCTGATTGATCTCCTTAATTGTTTCAAGAATTGGTGCACAAATTTGACTAAAACCTTTGATAAACTTTCTGTAAAAACTTGCAGGACCATGGAAGCTCCTTACCTCAAATATATTTTGGGGAATAGACCACTTCCAAATTGCTTGGAATTTCTCTGGAGCCATTTTCAATCCTTCTTTAGAAACTACAAATCCAAAGTAAATCAATTCTTCCTTCATGAAACTACATTTCTTCAGATTTATCAGTAGTTTCTCTTTTTGAAAAGTTCTTAGAACCAACTTAAGATGCTCTAGATATTCTTCTTTACTTTCACTAAAAACTAGAATATCATCAAGATAAACAATAACAAATTTTCCTACATATTCCTTTAAGACTTCATTTATTGATCTCATGAATGTGCTAGGTGCATTAGTGAGCCTAAAAGGCATCACTAACCACTCATACAACCCACTATTTGTTTTAAATGCAATCTTCCATTCATCACATTCTCGAATTCTTATTTGATTATATCCACTCTTCAAATCTGTTTTAGTAAAATATTTGGATCCACTCAAACAATCCATCAAATTATCCATGTTTGGTAAAGGAAATCTATACCTGATAGTGATCTTTTTTATAGATCTAGAATATGTACACATTTGCCATTCACCTCCTTTCTGTAGACTGAGTACTGTTGGTACAACACATGGACTAAGATTCTCTCTGATTAGCCCCTTATCCATCAACTTCTGCACTTTTCTTCCAACTTCTGTGTTCTCTTGAGGATTTAATTTGTATGCTACTTTGTTTGGAAAACTTGCTCCTGGTATTAGATCAATATGATGACTAATACTCCTAATCGGTGGCAATGCATTTGGCAACTCATCCACAACAATATTAGCAAAATCATTCAACAAAGTTTTAATTTCTTCAGGTAAATCATCTAAGTTTGTGGTAAGTCAAAATTACCTTAGATCTCCCTATGACAGAAAAATGCATTTCTTCACCTTTTTCAACCTCTTGTAATAGCTCTTTCTCATTCATCAGCATAACATTGTTTTCAAGTGCTCCCTTATCAGCTTCATCCTTCAATGGTAGCAGTGTATGTTTAGTTCCATCCTTCTCCAGAGTATAAGTGTTTCAAATTGCCATGGTCTTCCTAGTAAAACATGGCATACATCCATGGGCATTACATCACATAATATCACATCTTTATGAGTACCAATTTTTATCTCAACCTTGCATTGTTCTGTCACAACAATCTGATGTCCCTTCTGTAACCATGACACTTTGTAAGGAGTAGGGCGTATTGTCTTTTCCAACCCTAGCTTGTCCACCATCTCTATAAAAACAAGGTTATCAGTGCTTCCACTGTCAATTATCACTTTACAACACTTACCTTTAGATTTGCATGTAGTTCTGAACAAACTCTTCCTCTGAGCTGGTTCTTCAATCTCCTTCTCTGTCTTAAGCAAGGTCCTTCTCAATAACATGGATTCTCCTGTTTCAGGGGGTTCTTCCTTTTCCATAAGTAGAGGCGGTTCTGGATTTGCCTCAACCACATTTGCATTCCTCTGACTTGCTAATTTATTATGAGGATAGTCCCATGACACATGTCCCCATTCTCCACATGTGTAACACCGAACATCACTTCCTTAGCCTCCTCCTCTGGGTGCAAATATTCCTCTGTTACATTCTCCCCTCTATGGTGGTCTACTACTTGAGCTACTTGCTTCATGCTGATGCTGTTGTCCCCTTGGTCTGGTAGTTCCTCTACCTCATACTGAGCTTCTTCCTCTATTCCTCTGAGTCTGTTTTCTCAACATCTTCTGTTATGCCTTAAAATTTGCTTGATAGGCATCTTCAATTGCCTTCAGACTCAACAAGCTGATCTCAACCTGGATGTCATACCTTAAGCCATTGATATATCTAGCTACCTTCTCCATGTGATATTATGCATGTCCTGCTCTAATATTCAATTTATAAAACTCTTATGTGTATTCCTTAACGGACATTCCTTTTTGCCTTAAATTTTGCAATTGTTTAGAAAGATTTAACTAATAATCTTTAGGCATAAATTTATCTTTCATTTTACTCACCATTTTATCCCATTTCTTGATCTTGGACTTTCCTTTCCTCGCTCTAGATGTTTGTAATTCATCCCACCAAATAGCTGCATGACCATTCAATCTAGAAACTGCAAATCTCACCTTCTTTTTGTTGTCAGCTTCCTCTTCATAGTCAAAATACTTGTCCAATGAATTTATCCAATTCATTAGCTCTTTTTGTATTGAGACTCCCTTCATACATAGGAATTTCCATCTTTGATTTTCCTCCTACTTTCGCCAACATCTTGATAACTCTAGTAGTTTCATTTTCCTCCTCTTCTTCTTCCTCAAAAGATTCTTCTTTAGCACTGTCATCTCCTTCATCAGGTATTCTTCTCTGAGCAGTCTCAATTGTTTCCATTCTCGTACACAGAATCTGGATCTCCTCTAACAAAATTTCATTTGCTTCAGGTCTTCCTCGACCAATGCCTACTCCTCTCCTTGGCGGCATTTTTGCTGCAATCAACCTTAACTTTGGCTCTGATACCACAAATGACGCAGGTGGAAGCAAGACTCAAGAAATCCCAATAATCACCTTGTAGTTCCATTTTAATTATGACCTGACCTTTTTCTTTTAAACCGAAATACCTTTGGAAACAAGCCAAAACAATGAATTTTACCTTTATAGTCGGCACTTGTCGTACACCGAAAGTCAACGTGTATGATCCTTCATGACCATTGATCTGGATCTGTTTGATTTGATGGTTGTCAAAGATTTCGAATGAGATAACAAGCTGGGGGTTAACCGCCCGATAAATGGTTTTCTCTCTCTCCTCCGCTATTACATGTCGAATGTTCAATGGGATCGGGTGTCGACCCTTCAAAATATTTTACAACTCTTGAGTCGCTCGAAATACCATTCACAGAAGCGAGACCGCTTCCACGATCCAGCGGTTGTGATTTATTCACGATCTAACGACCACGATTGAATCGATCAATCACAAGTCGCAAGTTCACTTACCAGACTCCTTCCACTTCAATGCGTCGATTCAATCAGTCTTATGGACCCGATAAGGGTATAGGTTCATGTTGATAAAATTTCAAGTCCATATTTCAGATCTGACTGTGTTTTGTGCTAAATATTACTGTAAATTGGATTTATGCTCACGTGACCGAAATTATGCAAACAAACTTTGCCGACCCGATATGGGTGATCTGACGGTTAGAACTAAATCAGCATCAAACAATGATATTTATAAAGGCCTCGAACTTCTATTAATTTCGTGATTTGGACATGAAACATAGAAAAACAAAGGAATAAACTCTCACCCGTATACAAAGGTACAACGAGGGTTTTCACAGACTTGAGAATTGATCACACACATAATATTCTTTATAGAATTTTGAATAATATAACACTTATTCACAGAGATTATCTTGATTATACACTATTTGTGGAATGCATGCATAATACATAACCTCCTCTACCATTGATCATCAATTTGCGGAATTA
>APFE031379078.1:118709-128784 GCA_000404065.3 Pinus taeda
TAGTTACCTAGTTAATGTTAAATAATTCAAGTAAAAGATTTATTTTAATTTTGAAGGAATGCATTAAAGGAAACTTTTTGTGGATATTTTTAATATAAAGTAGGGTCAAAATTTTCAAGACCAAAAGTTTAGTAAAATGTTTTCAAATAAATTTGAGACGAAAATTTTGGAGGGAAATATTTCAAACAAAAATTTTACAGGGAAAATTTTCGGCAAAAGTTTTTGGGGGAAAACTTTGGGGGGAAAATTTTCGACGAATTTTTTTGGGGTGAACTTTAGAGGGAATTTTTCAGTATCTAAGCTATAAATTGTTACTGGGAGAGAGTGTATTTGTATCATTCAACATCTTTTGTTTGAGAGTTGTGGATTCTTTTGATAGTGAAGTTTTTCTTTTTGTTATATCAACATCTTCGTCACGTAACAACTCTTTCATATTGATGGATATATTAGGAATTCTTGTTCTATGAATAGAGATTCAAATTTTCCACTTGGTCCTAATCCTAAGGATTATGAGAGCACCATTGATGAAGGAAGGGATGAAGAATTTACAGAGTCAAATTTTCCACTTAGTCCTAATCCTAAGGATTATGAGAGCACCACTGATGAAGGGGAGGGGGAGGATGAAGAATTTCCAGTAAATAGAGATTCAAAGTTTCCACTTAGTCCTAATATTATAAGAGCACCACTGACGAAGGGGATGATGAAGAATTTCCAGTAAAGAGAGATTCAAAGTTTCCACTTAATCCTAATACTAAGGATTATGAGAGCACCACTGACGAAGGGGATGATGAAGAATTTCCAGTAAATAGAGATTCAAAGTTTTCACTTAACCCTAATCCTGAGGATTATGAGAGCACCACTGACGAAGGGGAGGATAAATTTTCTACAAATGATGCTTTTATTATGAATAGAGAATCAAATTTTACACTTTGTCCTAATCATAAGGATTATGAGAGCACCGATGATGAAGGGGAGGATGAATACTTTCTTGTAAATGATAAGTTGACTATGAATAGAGAGTCATATTTTACACTTAGTCCTAATCCTAAGGATTATGAGAGCACTATTGATGAAGGGGAGGATGAAGTGTTTCTTGCAAATGTTAATTTTAGAGGCATAAATGTGAATACTACATTTTCTCCGAGTCAATGTTTCAAAGGCGGTCATGGTGAGGATGAATTGAATCCTCCAAGGGAGAATTTCAAAAGCACGAATGAAGATGGTGAACAATTTCATCCGAGTCAGGATTGCAAAAGCGCAGATGATGGTAGTGAAGAATTTCCTTCAAGTGAGGATGGTAATGAATATTTTTCAAGCAATCGTGGTGATGAATTTCCTAACTAAGTGTAAAATGATCATAGTGAGGATACTATTCCTCCTAATGATGATGAAAATTCTTCTATAGACGATAATGAAATGATGGAGACGTTGTAAGAAAATATTGTATCTAGGAGTAGGAGTAGACCTTTTCATATCAATCCAAGATATTTCAGTTATATAAGGTTTAGGACAAAATATCTCATAAGAAGAAGTTCTAGCAGTGATTTGATTTCAAGTGAATGTTGTCGAAAGGATTGCTTGAAACATATGGGTTTCAAGTTTTCTTTGGAGAAAAGGAAGAGATATTTGTCAATGAATAAGAGCATGCAAAATTAATTTGTAGTGGGTTGCATGCAATCTACACTAGTAGGTTATGATTATCATATTGAGAATGTATTTCTCTGTAGAAAGACTTTCAAAATGTTTCATTCAATTGGTAATTTTTGCCTATCAAGAATCTAATAAGACTAGAAAAATATCTCACAATTTATTTAGAAGTACGTCATAGATGAGAGGTTGGGCCATCAGCAAATATTGAAATGTCATGGATGGAATACTTCTTTTCAAAGCATGGAGAGTGTATTCCAAATAAAGACACAATACATATTCTGGATAATTTCTCAAGACAAGAAATCTAGAGCTTATACAAAGAATATGCAGAAGGTGTTGAAGGAGGTGGTAATTTTATTACATATTCATATTTTACAAGGATATGGAAGAACGCATTCAACAATTCTCATATTCCTAAGAAGACAATGATGGGGGTTTGCATTACATGCGCTTCTCTTAAATAAAAAAGGGATAAATGTCAAGGGGAAGAAAGAGGTATGCATTCATAACATTATGTTTAAAAATTTGATAATTATCAACTATGAACATATATTTATTAATAGGTTTATTTTCCATTCTCAAATCAGTTCAAGAGCATCACAATCAACAAACAAGTGAAAAAAATATATATATATAAACATCAAAATAAGTGTTATGATAATTCAAATAAATATTTTGGTTCGATAATTGATGGTATGGACAAAAAGAAAACATTTCTACCATATTTTGTCCACACACCAAAAAAATTACCAAAGGAAACTTTTATTCAGTTTCACTTGGTTGGTTGTATGGTATTTAATGGGAAGATGTTGCCAAGGGTTTACTTCATAGTTCCAAATATTCATAATGATTTAAATCTGACCATAATAAAAATCCATGACGTGGTTTCTCATTGGTTTGGTAACCTTCTTGAATTTTTGTATCTGCAATTAGACAAAACAAGTCATGCAAACAAAAATCAAGTTTTTTTGGATATCTAAACATGGTTGTTGAATTGGGAATTTTTTAAAAGGTAAAGGTTGGTTCCTTCTTGTGGGGCACACTCATCACCATATTGATTAGATGTTCATTCATTTTTCAGTAACGTTAAGGAGGAAGGATGTTGGGATCCTGCCATCATTAATTGGATGTATTAAGAAATCATACATTCCATAGCCTATTTTTCATGTGTTGGAAGAAACTATTGACATGCGAAGGTTTATTATGGGATCACATGGTGAGGAGAAATGCATTGAAAAACTTAATGACATTATCTTCCAACATCAATGATCTAAAATGAAGCAGATTAGTAATTTTGTGCTAATTCCCCATTCAGAATAAAACCCAAGATGCTTATCATTTTCTTATCAAGTGCTTAAGAATTCAACACTTTTGCTTAATTAAGTGATTCCCATGGGAGTTTCTTTTGTAAATGTTATAAAACAATTTAACATGAAAATATATGATAAAAAACAACAAAATAATAGAAAAGAACATCCAAATACAACACACAACAAGCACTTGATAAAGAAGTTCACCCCTCCTGGGCTTCATCTCCTTGGGCCAGCTTCCAATGGCTTGGGCCTCTCTATTATGCTCAAAATTCAACAAAAGTGTGTTTACAATGCTCAAATTCCTTTGAAACTTGTCTCAATGAGTTCAGAATACTCAAAAATGGCCATCTAGCCTCTTTTTGCATCCAATTTGGATAAGAAATGAAGACGTTATGACTTCTTCCAGTTCTTCCACTATTTGTTGCACAAAATGCTCCAAAACCGACCAAAAACCTCATTTTTGCTCCAAAATCATCTAATGGAGCAAGAAATTCATCGTTTGGTGGGCTATATCATGTTCACCATATCCAAATCACAATTGGCAAGTTATGTGGGCTCCCAACACAAAAAATGTTGCAATTGTGGTATTGCAGACCTGCTGGGGATAATTAACTACAACATATATAATCCTACGTTCAGAACCTCCCACTCATCGCAATTGCCGAAGTTCAATGGCTGAAGGTCTTGTTAACACGGGAACAATATGATTGCAGTATCGCAGACCCGTCGAGGTATTAAACTGTGATATATAAAATTTTCGCCTTTGGGTACATAACCAGTGCGATCTGACAGACCCACCGGGACATTAAACTGTAACACATAAACGTATCATGTCCGGCAGTCTTATCGCAATTAGAAATTTGCGGGTGGTAACAAAAAAACAATAGGGTGTTTGGTGCGATTTGTTGGGGCCAATTCTTAACCTGTGCCTCTTTTTTATTTTATATGTGATATTCAGGACCCAGTGGCAACTTGCCACTTGGCGCTTCCCCATTTGCTAGGACCCCAAAAGATTTATATTTAGTTACTAAATAGATGAGGGTATTGTTTCCTCACCTTCCCCACTTCAATACATTTGTCCTTTGATGGATGTGTACCTTTGAGACCCACCCAAAGATAATCAATACTTCCCCTTTTAGTTGTCCTTGTCCTTACATATTTTCATATACAATTATGGCCAAATAAATCTCTTACATTATTAATCCATATATATACTCTCAAATTTAACTCATGGATACATCATTAATATCTTCTTAAATCTATTGACGCATCCCCTGATGATGGACTCACTTGGTAGTCTGAAATGTTGAGTTCATAAAACTCTGTAATAGGACAGTGCATCCGAATTTAAGAAATTAAGATTATCTAGAGCTAAATTGATATCCAATATAAATTTTCTTAAAAATTGTAGAGACAATAATCATTAAATTATGGCCAACTAAATCTCTTACATTATTAATCCATATATGCTCTCAGATTTAACTATTGGATACATCATTAATATCTTCTTAAATCTATTAACACATCCTCTGATGATGGACTCACTTGGTATTATGAAACTTTGGGTTCATAAAACTCTATAATAGGACATCACATCAGAATTTGAGAAATTAAGATTATCCAGAGCTAAATTGATATCCAATTTAAATTTTCTTAAAAATTGCGAAGATAATAATCATCAAATTATGGCTGACTAAATCTCTTACATTATTAATCCATATATTTACTCTCAAATTTAACTATCATTAATATCTTTATAAATCTATTGACGCATCCCCTGATGATGGATTCACTTGGTAGTCTGAAACGTTGGGTTCATAAAACTCTATAATAAGACAACGCATCAGAATTTGAGAAATTAAGATTATCCAGAGCTACATTGATATCCAATCTAAATTTTCTTAAAAATTGTAGAGATAATAATCATCAAATTATGGCCAACTAAATCTCTTACATTATTAATTCATATATATAATCTCAAATTTAACTCTTGGATACATCATTAATATCTTCTTAAATCTATTGATGCATCCCCTGATGATGGACTCACTTGGTAGTCTGAAATGTTGGGTTCATAAAACTCTATAATAGGACAACGCATCAAAATTTGAGAAATTAAGATTATCCAAAGCTAAATTGATATCCAATCTAAATTTTCTTAAAAATTGTAGAGACAATAATCATCAGATTATGGCCGACTAAATCTCTTACATTATTAATCCATATATAGACTCTCAAATTTAACTCCTAGATACATCATTAATATCTTCTTAAATCTATTAATGCATCCCCTGATGATGGACTCACTTGGTAGTCTGAAACATTTGGTTCATAAAACTCTATAACAGGTCATTCCTCCTCTATCTAAATTTCTCCTCACTTGTATGGATTCATTATTTAATAAATTTATAAAACTTTATAACGTATTATTTAAATGCACGTGAGGGTCCACTCCACATGTGTGAAACCCATAAAGTCATAATGCAAGGTTAATTCATAGATGGGTATCCCATCTGATATGAATTCCAACTATAAATCAAGTTTAACATTGATCTTATGATCCCATCAAATCCAAACATTCAAACAAAGTTTTCCCGTCTTCATTCCCTGATGGCATAATATTTTATTAGAAAATGTGCATTCAATAAAGTTTTGAAACCACTTTATAAAACCTATATTAAATACTTTACTCAATTCAGGTGATCATTATAAAACCCATCAGCTCAAAGCTTGAGGGTACTCTGTGAACACAGACTACTATATATAGTAATAAACTTAGATAGAAGACTACAATGATATGGCTATAATTGGTCATACTATTGAAAATTATAAGAATTAATGCCATTTTTTATTTAATTAGTCTGAACTCATTGATCTTTCAAAGACATGTATTCTCTCACCTATCATAAGAGAAACAACATTTGACAGTCATCACAATACCAACAAAACACCTTTTTCTGTATCCATTGCACCATTAATGGAAAACTGGGTCACTTGTTCATTAGTCAACTTTGACTTGGTCAACTATCGTCAGAATTATGCAGTTGTTGGTGCAATTGCTGGTTGCAATGATTGTTGGTTGGCATTGATGTCAACCTAGGCATGTATCGTTGATGATTGTATTGCAGATGCATGTATGTGGATGCATATGTTAGCTTGGTACATGTGCTTTCTTGCTTGTATTATCAATTGTAGATGTTAGTAGATGGTGGTTGGTGTATTTGGATCTCTATGCGAATGTTATGCATGTGTTGTAGTTGGCTTATGTTCGCTTGGCTTATGCAGATGTTATATATGGTTGATGAGTTTATGCATATAGTTTATGACAATTATGCAGATGGTTGGAGTAAACATTACCATGGTACAAGTATCATTGGCATTGGCATTACCTTGGTATTGTTTTTGTGTGTGTGTGTGTGTGGTCCAAGTTGACACTTAGTATTGGCATTGTAGGCATCGATATTACCATGATATCTGCCTATGGTAGTGGCTTGGAGATTACTGTGGTATAGGGATATGTGGTATTGGCATAACCATGGTATTTACCTGCGGTATTGACTTGGATATTACCATGGTATTGGCATAACCATGGTATTGACCCGTGGTATTGACCTAGAGATTACCATGGTACAAGGGTCCATGGTATTGACATAACCATGGTATTGACTTATGGTATTGATCTAGAGATTACCATGGTACAAGGATCCATGGTATTGGCATAACCATGATATTGACTCGTGGTATTGGTTTGGATTTTACTATGGCACAGGTGTCCATGGTATTGGGATAACCATGGTATTTTCCCAAGGTATTGTATGGAGATTATTGAGGATATTTTGATATATAGTTTTGTGAGAATATTGAGTTAGTGTGTGTGTGTGTGTGTGTGGATTGATTGTGAGTGTGAATTAATTAATTTATTGAGAGTCAGTGCATGCTACAGTGACCTATCTAGAATATTATACATTTTAGGTGTGTTGAGTTGGGGTGTACACCATTTTATCATTTTCATTCATATCAGAGAGGCTGTTGGGTTTCTCATGTTCAACAAGTTTGAGAGCCCAACGTGAATTATTCTAAAACATGGTTCGCATGAAGGTGTTGAAGGCGTAAGGCTACATTATAGACAATGTGTAGATAAGGTGGGTGCCTTTTAGCAGACAGATCAGAATGGGAAACAAGTTTCTCTAGAGTCCAACACTGTTGGGTGAGGCTCGTTGGTTGTGGTGACTTCCAATGAATGACAATTTGTAGATTCATTGAGAGAAGAGACTTTCCAATTGATATTGCTAGCAATCTGTCTTGGTTGATTCCTCTAGCTACTGGGCGGTAGCTCCTCTTTGTAACAATTTGTTCAACATAATAGAATTTTGAACAACGGGTAGTTTTTTTCCCTAGAGAGGATTTTCCACCAAAAAAATATTGTGTCCTCTTGTGCATGTTTTCCTTGATTATATATTATGGTTATCATGTGTTGATATATGATTTAATCTACTAATAGGTTAATGAAGATTATGTTGCTGTAATTAAGGATGATTTTAAAAGTTAATAAACACAATCACTACTGATTTACCCTACCCTCTGTTGTGGCCACAACCACCACCCTATTAAAAACTGCTTTGGTGGTAAATTTGAATGGGTCCCCTAGAAGTTTGATCTTTCATTTCTCTGAATGATCTGCTTTTATCCCAGGGATTTTAACTCTTTGTTGAGTCAAATCTTCAGCTCTTAATGGTTAAGAACCCCCTTGAATAAATCTTTGTGGCATGATTCATTTATAACCCATTCTAGCCCTTCATTCATATCTTTCATCAGGACTTGTTCAATCCTCATAAACCTTCACAGTGCTCTATGCCCACACATATAGCCAACCCCCACTCTTTACTATGGTCGTATGTGGACTCAACCCACAAAAATTTCTATCGCTCTTATTTCTATTATAACACTTTTGTAATAGAAATACTTTACAAGCGTATTTAACTTACCTTTTCCATGCTTTTTCAGTCTTTATACTTTTTTCTCTCAATGCCTGCCATTATCGCTATCGCAATCTCTCAATTTCCGCGGTTACATTGCGCATTCCTCTTTTGCATCCGATAAGTGAGGACCTTCTAGACTTCAAATGCAATTAAACACGTCCATATCCTTTCGGGTCCGCTGTTACATCGCTTATCGCAACCGCTTGTCTGCTCCTCCATCACAAATTGCAATTGGTGGAACCCAAGGCCCATACATAAGGCATTCCATGATATGGCGGACCCGCCAGGATTATTAAGTGTAGCACATATGATTTCGGGTCCGAAGCCCATCACAAATCACTATTGGTGGAATTCAAAGCTTATATAAAAGGCATGATACGATACAATAGACCTGACGGAGCTATTAAGCATAACACATGATTTCGGGTCTGCTCCCCAATCGCAAATCGCAATTGGTGAAACCTAATGTTTATACATAAAGCGCGATGTGATATGGCGGACCCGCCGAGATTATTAAATGCAACACATGTATTTTCGAGTCTGGCCAATCGCAAATCGCAATCGGTGGGGCCAAGGGTGATTTTGCATGTGATTGCCCGTTGTGATGTGCGATTGCGACTTGATCGCATCGCAACCTTGGCTGAACCAGGGGCCGATTCTTTCACACTTGTTCCTTTTGATTTTATAAAAGTTTTATTGAGGACAAGATTTGTGTTTTTAGGCATTTCTATCATAATTTCATAAGCATAGCTGATGTTTATTATTTCTGTAGATGAGGACCAAGAGAAGGCAAGTGAGGTCGAAGAGTGGATGCATAAGCATAAAAAATGGCTACGGGTAAAAGATGCATGAGCAGATCTGAAGAATACATATATGCAGGTGTACACTATTTAATATCCGACCTTAGGCGTTCACAGTCGGGTTTCCATGCGTTACCTGTGTATTCTGAAAGTGATGATGTCCCAGGTTTCATCATGAGGAGATGACACATAGTCATTCTCCTTTCCATTCACATCCATTCATTCCCCCCAGGAAATAGAACGCTCCAGCAAATGTGACCTCGACGTGTCAGCGGTTTCACCGATTTTTCTACGTCTATATATTTGATTTGTACATTGAAAAGGGGAGGAAGGTGGAAAGTCGAGTGGAAGACGGAGGGTTAGTCTTTTTCTGCATAAATATTACCTCCAGAGATGGGAGGAGGACTTTTTTTTGGCAGAACAACGTTTGGATTTATTGTGCTAATAAACAAGACTGTTTGGGTAAATAAGGAGCATTTTTCTTATTTGTCATCCTTTTCTTTCATGTGGTTAGAATCAATGTGTTGTTGTTGGCATAAATATAAATATTTTTTTGTGTATATTGATAACAGACAGTTCGTGACTAGCCTTGGTTATTCAAATATAATTTGTTACCATGGTTAATTCATGAGCGGTTGTAGATTCGGAACCTTGTTAAACATCAGTTGCAAGTTTTATTTGTATGGAAAGGCATGTGTATTCCTGTATGAGTAATCAGATTTCAATTAATATTTAATACAACCTTGTTCATCTGTGAACCAATAATTGATTTATTTGGACTTGGAATCTATATATGATGTTTAATCTCTTTTGTTATGCTCCTGCAGGATAGATTAGAATAGTTAGGACTAACATAAGTAGTTAGACTCAGTATAGATAGGATCTGATACATATAGGTTAGTTGTTTCTTTTGTTGATTTAATGGAAGTCTTCCTCTAGGGAGCAATCTTTCAACACCTATAATAGTTTACGGGGTCCTTTAAAACCCATTGGAACTAGCCATTCCAAACGAAAGAAGATCTAATCAAGGTCTGCGATCAGGTTGGTTCCCTTTGTTGGCATAGCGAAAATTTGTTGCATCAGCAAAATTGGTGCTAAAAGGAGGGCCTGAACCGCCGTCCACAGCTTTTCATGATTTCATCTATAAATGTCGCTCATGGATTCAAAAAGATTAATGTATGGATCGTAAAGGTCAAAAATATCATTCCGCCCATTTGGAAGAGCCTCATTTCGAAGAAACAAAGATCCCTCTAAGTCTCGTGTTTGGGTCACCCAAAGAAGAGAGGCTATGGGAGTCTCCTGTCACTCAGGAACAACCAGTCAGAGTACTTAC
>APFE031379078.1:131387-144812 GCA_000404065.3 Pinus taeda
TTGGAGAATTCCATGTAGAAAGAATTGAAGAAAATACAATAAACACACAGTTGGAAGCTCTCCCCCGTAGTCCAACTAATGAGACACCCAGTAATATAGTAGATGATAGAACTAATTTTGTAGGAAGCAGGTCATTTGATACAACATTAGATTCTATATTTTGGACACTCTACTTTGATGGCTCTAATTGCCTTGAAGGTGTAGGTGCTGGGAGAATTCTCATTGACCCGCAAGGGAACCAACATCTGATGGCCAGCCGATTGGAGTTTGTGTGCACCAACAACACAAAAGAATATGAAGGCTTGCTGTAGGGCCTAAAAAAAGCCATTGATATGAAGGTGAGAAATCTTAAAGTTTTTGGTGACTCATAGATAATTGTGGACCACGTAAGGAGAAGGATACATTGCAATTCACCACACCTGGTAAGATACCAACATGAGGTATGGAGCTTAATTGAAAGTTTTGATTCTTTTAATATCACACACATACCTCGATGGCAAAACCAAGATGCTGATCTGATGGCTGGTATGGCTGCAAAACGTTTTCCTGATCTTAGATTAAATAAGAATAAATATTATGTTGAATTGATTTTTAGACCATCCATACCTGATAACATCTCAAATTGGCAGGTGTTCGAAGGCGATGAGCAAATCCTTGAGTTCCCGCATTGTGAAAAAACATTCAAAAATGAAGTCATTGATGAAAAAGAGAATGAAAAACTTATGAATATGAGGAAAATGATCAACCCAATATAATCCCCAAGTCAGTTGTCAAGATGGAGCACTTTTATGACATGCATGATAAATTTAAGAAGCTGACTAACTGCAAAATGCATAGCTCATCCATGAAGTATGAGTCGGTCAACACTGGAACCAAAGAAGACCCAAAAAATGTTAATTTTGGCTTGGGATGCTCTCCACAAGAAATGGCTTCATTTGTTAAGTTGTTTAAAGAGTACAAGGACGTCTTTGCATGGACATATGGTGACTTAAAAACCTTCGATACCGGTGTTATACAACATGTAATTCCTTTGCAAAAGGATGTCAAGCCCTACCAACAAAAGCTTCACAAGATGCATCCAAGCCTGGAACTGTTGGTGAAGAAAGAATTAAACAAAATGTTGGATGCCAAAATCATTTTTCCTATTAGGCACACCTGCTGGGTAGCCAATCTCATGCCGGTAAGAAAGAAAAATGGAGACATCAAGTTATGTATTGATTTCAGAAAACTGAACAAAGCATCATAGAAAGATAATTCTCCTATCCCTTCTATGGAACACATTCTTCAATGTGTTTCTTGGTCTGAAATGTTGTCCCTATTGGATGGGTTTTTGGGATATAATCAAGTGTTGGTGGCAAATGGAGATCAGCTTAAGACAATCTACAACACTAAATGGGGCACTTACGCATATCGCAAAATACTGTTTGGACTTATTAATGCAGGCGCCACATTTTAGAGAGCTATGGACATAGCTTTCCGAGGATCGATTAATAGATCATTAGTAGTTTACATGGATGACATTATTGTGTATTCATATCACAAAAGGGATCATATTTATCACTTGAAACAGATTTTCAAAAGATGTTGAAGGTATGGAATATCGTTGAATCCCGAGAAGAGCATTTTCATAGTTACAAAAGGGAAACTACTGCGTCATATCCTCTCTAACGAAGGGAATATTATTGATCTTGAAATAATATAAACCATCATGAGAATACAACCCACCGCAAGTAAAAGGGAAATGTAATATTTTTTCAGGAAAATTAATTTTGTTAGGAAATTTGTTTCAGGTTTTGCAAAAATAGTGCGTCCCATTCAGCTAATCATGAAGAAAGATGTTATGTATAGGTGGAGTGATGAAGCTAAGAGAACATTTCAGCGAATTAAGAAGGTCATTGCAGAAGCTCTTGTGTTGGTTAGCCCCAATTTTGACAAACAAGTCCTCCTATACACTTTTTCTTTAGACATTTCATATGCCGCAGTCCTCACCCAAAAAAATGACAACGACGATGAAGTCCCTATTTCTTATATGAGCTCTAATCTTCAGGGAGTAGTACTGAACTACCCAGACATGGAGAAACAAGATTTTGCAGTTTCTAAAGCTGCGAAACATTTCTGCCCTTATTTATTAAAGGCCAGGACTAAATTAATCATTCCCCACCCTACTGTAAGATCCCTCTTTGTGCAGGAGGGAGATGGGGGAATGAAGAGGGAATTGGATAACCGCTCTTCAAGAATACGACCTCGAGATTAAGTCGACAAAGATGGTTCGAGGGCATGGATTGTGTAAGCTTGTGGCAGAATCCTTGGCAGATATAGAAGGGGCATCGGAAGAACCAGAAGCCCAGAGCACACGAGACACTCAAGTAGAATTCAGGGAGGAGCCTAGATGGACTAATGAAATGTTGATGTGTGAGTGTGAAACATTGGAATTCCCTTGGTCCCTGAGTCATGGTATTATGACATACGCTTTTATCTAACACGGGGATCATGTCCTGAGCACATGGATGCATCACGAAGGAGAGTGCTTAGATAAAAATCTAATCAATGTCACTTGGCCAATGACATATTATACAAAAAAAATTATCATGGAGTTTGTCTAAGGTGTTTGGAAAAGGATGATGCTGATCATGTTTTGAAAGAAATGCATGACGACCTAGCAGGTGGTCACTATGGTGGAGAGACCACTGCTCACAAAATATTAAGAGTTGGGTATTATTGGCCCATACTGTTTAGAGACTCACACACCTATGCTCAAAAATGCAGGGTGTGTCAAACTACCGTAGGGTGAGAAAGAAAGCCAGTCATTCCCCTTAGGCTCGTTATGATCTATTGTCCGTTCCAGCAATGAGGTCTAGATGTCATAGGTGAGATCACTCAAAACTCTTCACAACATCATAATTATATACGCACGGCAACCGACTACTTCACCAGATGGACCGAATCCATCCCTCTTCAGAAGGCTAACAAAGACGAGGTAATATATTTTATTGAGAAATGTATTATCAACAGGTTTGGCATCCCTGACGCTCTCATATTTGATAATGCTTCTTAGTTTTCATCACTAAAATTGACTGAATTTTCTATCGATAAATCAATTCGCATAAGGTATGCAACAAATTATTACCCCCAGGGAAATGGAGTTACAGAGTCCTCAGATAAAAACCTCATCTACATAATCCATAAATTTGTCGCCGACAACCAGAGGAACTGGCACAACGCCATAACAAACGCCCTTTGGGTTGATAGGGTCACCCCAAAAGTAGCATTAGGAAACTACCCATACTTCCGTGTCTATGGACAAGAAGCCATCTTGCCTCCCAACTTTACTCTTCCCTCATTACAGCTCTCCCAAGCCTTGAGAGGGACCCCTTCAGCGTTACTTCAAAAAAGGATCAACCAACTGGTGAGGTTGGAAGAATTGAGATATAATGCCAGAAACAAGTTAAAGAATTAGAAAATGATCGTGAAGAGATGGTTTGATCACCATCTGGCAGGAGATAAATATTACCAAGTTGGAGAGCTTGTCCTAGAATGGGATAATTTGAGTGAGCCAAAAGGTAAGCACACAAAATTCCAACACTTATGGCTCAGCGCGTTCCAAGTTGACGAAACACTGGTTAGGGAACCCACAGAGTGAAAAATTTACAGGGAGAAACTGAAAAACTACCTCTTAATGGCCAACATCTTAAGAGGTACTTCCAGTAGCCATCACAAGGTGGTTACCTCCTGAGTAGTTTAGGATTCATTTTATTTTTTGCTGTTAGCTTAGTTATATTTTCATCTTGTCTGTTCTTGTTTTACACAAAGTTTATCTTCCTGCTGTTTTGAATTTCAGTCCTTTTCAGTCAATTGATTTTGGTCTTTCAAGTCTTGTTTTCACCTTTTATAACCCTCTTCCTATTTCCCTCATTCACTACCTTCAGCTTTTTGCTTCCCTCATTAACTTGCTGATGAGTCTACAAATCCTAAATTCATTATTACCTTGCAAATCAAGTGAGCCTTCAATTAGACTATGAGAACTTGCAAAATTAGCGGTGAAATTCGAGTCAAAGCCACTCATTGGCACATGTTTGGAATTAGGAAGGATCTGTTGATAACCTGGATACCCAAAACATGTAGGGACATCTTTATAAAACAAAAAATGTGTAACTATGGATTGGATTGACATGGCAGAACATTGCATTTTCAAAATCCCACCTAGACCTAGCCTCTACTTGCCTATGAGGTTTGCAGTTATTCTCAATTGGTTCCATCCACCACACTAAAATTTCCAATATCTATCATCTACAAGCCAACCTCCTTTCATGGGCTAAGCCCACTGTCATTTATCATGTGGAAAATCCAATTGTGCTCTAGTCCTTATGCTTGAAACTAGAAGGACTTATTTAAAATAAATGAATGTCGAGTCGTTGTGCCAATCTAGAAGGACAAGTTGTTTGGGAAGCTAGTTGGAGTAGGGACTGTTGTTGGGCTCAGTACCAGTTGGCATAGAAAGCCCAACCTTGCTTAAGCAGTTTAAAAATATGGCATGATCCATGAATGCACCCCATTCGATCATACGAAAGTATAGCACTAAAATTTCTTACATAAAGTGCAGATAAGCATATCTACATATATTCATCAAGCTTGATGCACGATTTGAGCTGAGGTACACACCTAAACAGGTATTGGCAAACCAATGATGGCCCTGAAAGGATTTTGAAAGTGGAAAATAGGTAAAGAAGGGTCAATAAATCCCATAATACGACCTTTGAAGAATGCTTGTCAAAACCCTATCAGTAAGGAGAAGCTATTTCTCTTTATCCCACCCAAAGCAATTAATGCTGAAGTGGAACCCATGCCTGTCCGTCTATACAGTTTACATTTAATGTTTATCTTAACACCATGATGTTCTACAGATCAAAGTTTATTTGGTAACAGAGATAACTAGTTCGCCCACCGGTTCGCCATTTGTTGTGGCCACAACCACCACCCTATTAAAACCTGATTTGGTGGAAAATTTGAATGGGTACCCTAGAAGTTTGATCTTCCATTTCTCCGATGATAACTCTCCGAATGATCTGTTTTTATCTCAAGGATTTTAACTCTCTGCCGAGTCAAATCTTCAACTCTTAATGGTTAAGACCCCCTTGAATAAATCTCTGCGGCATGGGAGACATTCATCCAAAGCCTTTTTGGTAGAGCGAATCTTCCAGATTGGGAATAACTGTGGGTAGCTCTTTGCTAAGAAGAGATCAAATGGCTGACCAAGGCAGGAAGTAGTGGCAAAGGAGCCTGGGTCAAGAAAGAGGAGGAAGAAGATGCGGCTCTGGCATCTGCGGGGCAACAAGGGAAGAGGAAGAATACCTCTCCAAGATAAAGTGCTTCAACTATGGGGAGTTGGACCATTATGCAACCCAGTGTCCTAGGAAGAATAATAAGGGAGAGACGTCTAATTCCAAGGTAGCCCCAGCTAAGGTGGAGAAGGAGGTAGAGGATGATGATGATTGTGCCACGAGTGCTCATGTACCTCTAGAGAAGAGGTGGGAATACATCGAGCTGTAGTCAGGAGGACTACAGAGGATGTGGTGCAAGATCCTTGAGGTACCCAAATTCTTGGATCATATCAAGCTATGGGAGCCTCGAAGTGACAGTAGAAGGATAACGGATGTCAGTAGAAGTGGATGCAGATGAAGCAGCAGAGAGTGCTAGAGTGTAGCAATCATAAGCAGCATAGAGAGGGTTGCAGTAGTAGGAGAGGCACTTAGGAGGTTGCAGCAGTGCAAGATGGCACATAGAGGTTTGCAGCAGTGCGAGAGGCATATATTTGTTGCGACAACGCAGATACAACAGAGGGAGCAAAGTATAGCAGCAGAGAGAGATTCAGCATCGGGAGGGTTTTTGGCCTGACAAGGATATCAGTAGTTGGGTGGATTAGTTACTTACTTATTTGTAATTGAGTTTCAATGTAGCAGTAGCAGTGGTATTGCTATGGGAAACATGATGTAGCATGATGAGAGAGCACTGTAGTGAAAATGCAGCATTGGGAGAAAGGACCAACCACAAGCTATCGTATAGATGTAGCAGTAGCAGTGGTAGGGCCATGAGCAACAGTATGGGATGCAATAGTGCAAAGGATGTTGGGCAGGAAGGCCTAGCATCAACACAGATATCAGTGTCATATAACCAGAGTGATGCTCAGTGGTGGAGTATTACTAGAGCACATTCCTTGCCAAGAGGGAGTGTTGATTTGGGGTAGCATCGGATGTGCGCTAGCCATGAAAATTGGTGGAGAGGCTAAATCACATGAGATTTCCAAGACCCAAAAATGGTTTAGAGAAATTCTACCCGGTGAAGGAGATATTAAAATAATTAATATTTTTAATGGGTTCCTAAGTCTAAACCAAGGAAAATAAAAATATTAATGGATATTAATATAAAACTAGGTTAGAAGGTTCTAAATGACATGGATCAAGTCAAATCTAATCGTATCCATTGATTAGAGATGTAATCTTGGCCGTTAAAGACTCTATGAGAAAAGTATAAGAGGAGGCTTGAGGGTCAGTTAGAGGTACACCAGATTGATCAGCCAGTTCCATTTTCTAGAGGGGGTTTTCTAAGAGAAATCGAGTCAGTGATCAGAGTCGCAGTGAGGGGCAGTGAATGCATCAAAAAAGAGGCAGAGATAGTGTCAGAAGACCAATGCATAGGAAGAGAGGCATATCCAGAGCCAGCAGAAGCGACACAGATGGCTAGAGTGACTGTGCAAAGGGCCAGAGGATTTGCGTGAGTGATACTGATCCTCAAAGAGACGCTGGAGAGAGCTCCTGAGCATACTTTCAAAATATTTGCTTCTGAGGAGAGGTATTACTACCAGATAGATTTCACTATCGGGTGATCCAGTTTGGCACCCAGTTGTACTCATGAAAATTTGTTTAATAATAAAACCCTCAGAATTGTTGCATCGGTTTTCCCAAGTTGGGTTTTTTCGAGGATGATTTTCCAAAAATAACGGTTTCCCTTTTGTGTTTGTCTATTTCTTTTATTTGATGATCTGTAGATGGTTGAGACTGCATTGTGTTTATTTCAGTATTTATATGGTTAAATAACTTGTTTAGTAATTAAATGAGTAGGAGAAATAAACTAGATAGTGCAAGAAAATTTATAACGGGTTAGACTTAGAAATTTCAACATCACACAGATCTAACAACAAAAATTCATAGATCTCAACTTCACATGCTTCGAAATTGGCATTATTTAGGCCATTGACACCCTATCAAAAGTAATTTTGGAAGTAGTCAAGTAGGAATTAGAATAAGAAAAGGAGGAAGGGGAAGAAAAGCAACTTCATAGTTCTAACTTCCCTTTCTTTGCAGAGTTTTTGAGAAAAGACGTATCCCTCTTCCCCACTAATAAGGGGAAGGTAATGAAACTAAGAAAGAAGAGAGAAACATGTGAAATAAATTATGTTAGCAACCTAGCTAACTATCTTGAATAGTGGAGGAATCAATCTCCATAAAATATGATTATGTATTATTTTTGCATTATTTCATGTGGATAGTTCTTTCAAATTATTGATGTAGATAGGAAGTAGCAAGTCAAGCATATGGTAGGAAAATGATTGGATCATTCATGTTTTTTCCTATGATAGGAGAAGGTATTTTTGTAAGATGGCTTATCATAAATCTAGTGCCTTTGTACCCTTTTTGTCTAGTTGCAACACCTTTCAATAAAATTATTTCTAAATTAGTGTTAAAATATCATTGAAAATTGTCTCAATGATGTTTACTAAGAACATAGTTGACATAAACACCATCGCTACAAGAAATGAGAGTAAGACTAATCACCATATTTTGATTACATAGCTTTTGCAATGAAATATTTTAAGTAACCAAACCACCCATGCCAAAGTTTGCTTAAGTCATCACTATGAGCAATAAAAACTAATGGAAAATATGATGATCAGGAATTGTTAAATTTATACAACTTGTTGTTGGATATTTCCACAAATGAACTGTGTAGTGTTTTCGATCCATCCAACGTTTTGGATGGTTACTCCATCCATCATTAGGAACCAAAGAGCTATACAATTAAACAAGTGTTGAAGAGCCTTTTTATAGTAGAGGAACTAGGGGTTCATTGGGTAAGAATTAAAGAGAAACAAAATTGGTCAAAGGTTAAAAAGAAAAATAATAAGTTAAAATGAATAATTAGAAATAGTTGTTAAGATAAGTTTAAGGTAATTAACAAATTTAAACAAATATTTGACCAAATTTAAACAAGGTAAATTTGAAATTTAAGAATGTAAATTAATTTGAAATAAAATAATTAGAAATAGTTGTTAAAATTGGTTTAAAGTAATTAATGATTAAAACAATTATTTGACCAAATTTAAAAAAGATCAAATTGAAATATAAGGATTTAAAATAAATTGAGCCAAAGGTTAAATTTAGTCAAAGGTTAAATGAGAGTTTATAACAAACTAATTAGAAATAATGGCTAAATTAGATTAAAGTAATTAATGATTAAATTGGTTATTTGTCAGATTTAGACAGAGTCAAATTCAAATAAAGTGTTAGGTCCCTATAATACTAGTGATTCCCCATTACTATTATCATTGTATCCTTTATTGTTATTGTTTTTCCCCTATTGTCCCCATATTGTTATTATTGTACCCCACAGAAGCCCACTATTTTTATTTTTGTGCTCTTATATTATTATTGTTAGGTCAGCTTTGGTTATATTGTGACCCCTTAGACTCCTATTTATAGAAAAAAGGTTTTGTCATTTGTATCATCCAAGAATTGTTAATTTGTGTAATGTAAAGGAGGTTTCCCCCTCAAAGAGACTGAATTCTAAGGTCTTTATCTCTCTTTTCTATCTTATTATGAGTTGGTTTCATAACATTTGGTATCAGAGCTTTGGATTCTAGGATTTTGCTGCTCCAAACAGGTCATCGTGGAATTTTCACTATAATTTTTTCACTACGAAGTTTCAGAAGCTAAAAAAAAAAACCATTTGTGAGGAAATCGGTCGGAAAAAAGGGTCCAAATTTCAGATATTTTCTACCTTATTTTCAGAGATATGATCTGAGGAAGTTAGCATTTTTGCAAGCTCCAAAATTTCATCTCAAACAAGTCATCGTGGAATTGTCGCTATAATTTTGTTTCTACACAGGTTCAGACTGACATTAAAAATCATTTTATCCAAAATCTTGGTGAAGCTCAGGTCCGAATTTCAGATCTTGTCTCGCTATATTTTCAGAGATATAATCTGAGGAAGTTAGGGTTTGTGCAGAATCCCAATTACATTCTAAACAGGTGACTTTGGGAAAATTGTCATAACTTTTTTCTGTGCATCTCATTGAAATTTTATAAGAAGTTATAGAAATAGGAAAAACTATAGTTTTCTATGTATCAATTTTAGATTCTAAAGTCAAAACTGTGACATGTGGCACTTTATACAATCTCGCTCTACTGAACCAATCTATAATCAGGTCATCATGGGAGATTTTTCCTAAATCTTCATTGGAGAATCTAGTCTTGATCAGACTTGTGGGGTTAGAAAGAGCACTCAGAGGCTTATCGCAAGAAGAAATTTCATACCTTGGAGATCCAAAATTACAGAGATACAACAGATTCAAGATCGAGCTCCTACAAAAAGAAAAAAGGTGTGTAGTTTTTTTTTTAAATTTTTGCGTAAGTTTGGTTTGAAAAATTAGTTTGAAGGAATTCAAAGGGCATAATGAAGCATTATTATCAGTAATTGATACCTCGAAGAAAGAAAATGGAAACACCTAGTAAGCAACCTGAAATATCTAACATGACTCATGAAGAAGAGGAAGAAATGTAACATGATATATCAAAATTACGAGACCAAGTGCAATAAATTGCACTAGTGCAAAAAGTAACAGAAGCTAATATCGTTGGTTTAAAGAAAGACATAGAAGTTAAGATGTATGGCATGGAAGCTAAGCTGGATGGTTTAAAGAAAGGCGTGGAAGCTAAGATGGATGGTTTAAAGAAAGTCGTATAAGATAAAATGAATGACGTGGAAGCTAAGATGGATGGCGTGGAAGATAAGATGGATGATTTAAAGGAAGGCGTGGATGCTAAGATGGAGATTTGAAGACAGATTTGACAAAGTTTCTACAAGAAATGCTTACTAATGGCGAAAGGGTAATAAAGGAAACTCATGATGAGAACAAAATAAATGTTAATCATGATTTCATAGACTCTAACTTTAGATCGAAAAACCACCATGTTCCAAAGATCAATATGAAGAAGTTTGATGGCAAGGATCTCGTAATTTGGATACTACATATGGAGAATTTTTCAATCTCCATAATGTGCAAAACACACAAAAGGTATGCATTGCAACTTTATATTTGGAACCAAATCAGTTTGTATGGTGTCGATGACTTTTCTCTTGTAAACAAATTTTCACTTGAGCTATTTTTACAGATGAAATGATAGCACATTATGAGGATACAAAAAGCAACACTTTTTTTAGCCAATTGAAAAATCTCAAACAAAAGGCTTCAATGATGGAACACATTGAGGACTTCCAAAAATTGAATATAACGGTAAAAGATATTACAGAGGAGCATAGGATTGATGTGTTCATAGGGACTTTAAAGGATAACATCCAACATGAGGTTCGCTTTTGGGAACTTGATTCATTGGAGAAGGCATTCAGGTTGGCAAGAAAAATGAAAAGAAAAATTATGGCAACAAGGAAGCCTACCACTCACAATAAAAAAGATGGAAGTGGTGTTGCTCCTAGACATCCACAACCTACAAGGTTGACACCACAACAATTGGAAGAAAAAAGAGCAAAAGGGCTTTGATACAGTTCTGATAACAAATACACTAAAGGTCATAAGTGTGCTAAGAAGAAATTATTTTATATAGATTGTGAAGAGGAGGAAGGAAAGGAATAAGAAACATCAAAAGAAGAGGATATACACAAGGAACAAACCCTAGAGAAAGAAGAAATGAGTGCCACCATATCTTGTAATGCATTGGCTAGAATTACCACTCCTCAAACTATCAAGAAGAAAAAGGTAATAGCGTTGATTGATTCGAGCAGTACCCATAATTTTATTCATTATAAGATAGCCAAGGAATTGAATTGCTTCCTATATCCAGCACCATATTTTCAATTGATGGTTTCAAGTGGAGGAACCATAAATTGCTGAGGAAAGTGCCATAATATCAAGCTATCCATGGGAGAAAATTTATTGAATAGCCTAATGCTTTCTATTCCAATGGGGGGTGTTGATGTTGTACTAGGAATCCAATGGCTACAATCCTTGGGTACAATAGCTTTTAATTTTCAAGAACTTTTCATGAATTTTTTTCAAAAGGAAAGGAATTTGAATTAAGGGGTATCGTAGGGAAACCTGGAAAGATAATCAACTCTAACAGAATGACAAAACTTCTAAAGAAAGAACAATGAGGCATAATTGCACAATTATGTTCACTAGAGGTTCCCACATTGAAATCATCTATTTCTCTAGATCTCCAAAAAGTCTTCGACAATCAATCCAAGGTATTTGAGACTCCCAAAGGCCTCCCACCTATTCGTGATCATGATCATGCTATTCATTTTATTCCAGGAAGTGTTCCTCCAAACATCGAGCCTTACAGATATCCCTATGCCCAAAAGAGTGAAATTGAACGTATGCTTGCAGAAACGCTAGAGGCTGGTATAATTCAACCTAGTCAAAGTTCTTTCTTTGCTCCAATAGTATTGGTTCACAAGAAGGATGGATCATGGCGCATGTGTCCAGATTATAGGGAGCTCAACAAGCTCACTATTAAAGATAAGTTTCCCATTCCTATCATTGATGAATTACTGGATGAATTGCATGGATCAATTTACTTCACCAAGCTGGATCTTCATTTAGGATATCATCAAATCAGAATGAAGACTGAAGACATTCTCAAAACATCATTTAGAACTCATGAGGGTCATTATGAATTTTTGGTCATGCCTTTTGGCCTTACCAATGCACCTTCAACATTTCAAGGTTTGATGAATTCCATTTTCAAACCATTCCTTAGAAAATTTGTGTTAGTATTTTTTGATGATATACTAATCTACAACAAGTCTTGGAAGGATCATGTTGAACATGTTGACAGGGTGCTACAATTATTAGAGGAGAAACAATTATATGCAAAAAGATCCAAATGCTTCTTTGGAGTCCAAGAGGTGGAATATATGGGTCATATTGTATTTCATGAAGGAGTTAAGGTATACCCTAGAAAAATTAAAGCCATTAAGGAATGGAAAATCCCCATATCCATAAGGCATTTGCGAGGATTTCTCGAGTTGACTGGGTATTATCGCAAGTTTGTTAAGAATTATGGAAGAATAGCAGCACCTCTAACAACATTATTGAAGAAAGATGCATCTTCATGGACTCCGGAAGCAAAAAAGGCCTTTGAACATCTTAAAGAGGCAATGTGCCAAGCAACAGTCTTAGCTACACCGGACTTCACAAAAACCTTTATTGTGGAATGTGATGCCTCAGGAAATGGAATTGGTGTTGTTTTAATGCAAGAAGAAAGACCCATTTCTTTCCAAAGTCTTCCAATCAAAGGAAAGTATTTACACAAAGCTATTTATGAGAAGGAAATGTTGGCAATACTACATGCACTTAAGAAATTGTGACCCCACCTAATGGGAAGACACTTCAAGTTAAAAAAAGATCATGATAGTCTTAAATAAGTTTTAGAACAAAGATTATCTTCAGAAGAGCAGCAAAAATGGGTCACAAATATGTTGGTTTATGACTTTGAAATCATATACAAAAAAGGGAAGCAAAATGTTGTGGTAGATGCACTCTCAAGAAAGGATGAGGATGTGGAAGCATTTCTTTGCGCCATTTCTATTATCCAAGCAGATTGGATAAACCAAGCAAGGGATGTCTAGAAGAATGACGAAGAAGATAGGGCACCCATTCAAAAGTGACAATAAGATCCTAGTACATCTGATACATTTAGCTGGAAAAATTATTCGTTATGGTACAAAGATTGGTTATACCTATGTAGGAATTCCCAACTAAAACAAAATATTCTTAGGGAATTGCACGCCTCTCCCTTAGGAGGGCACTCATGATTTCTAAAAACTTAGCACATGGTTAAGAGGGAATTTTTTTGGGATGGCTTTAAATCAGATATTCAAAAGTTTCTGGTCGGATGTTTGGTTTGCCAACAAAATAAAGTTGAAACAATTAAGACCCCAGGTCTATTACAACCTTTATCCATTCCAAGCCAACGTTGGGAGTAGGTTTCAATGGATTTTATCGCAGGTTTACCCAAGTCCGAAGGAAAGAGTGTTATCATGGTGATAGTTGAGAGACTTACCAAGTATGCACACTTTTGTGCATTATCTCATCCATTTAAAGTGAGTACAGTTTCTACTACATTTATGGAA
>APFE031379081.1:0-23608 GCA_000404065.3 Pinus taeda
ATATATATATATGTTGGTTGAATTATTAAAGATTGTGGGTGTGTATTTCCTAACTGTTGTCTGCAACATACCCATAATTTGATAAACAATTATTTATAAGTTTTCCAACCATTGCTGTGTGCCTACCTGATATCGCCGCCAGTTGATTTGTGTGTGTACATTTTTCATGGATATCCTCATACAAAATTGCAGTTATAGCATGAGTTTAGATTATAATTGCTGGGCACTTGTATATGCATGTATATTGTAAATTCCCACTATAAATGCGTGGTAAGATAATTATCGCAGGCAATTTCATATGCTTCTCATACATAGCTGTGCGTACATTTGCCTATTGAATTCAATCTGGCTTAAATTGGGAGACTTATGATCTTTCACAAGCGAATGAATTTATTAGTTTAATGACTGATGATCTGAGAAAAGATCCAAGGGAGAGAGCCAGATATTGAAGATATTGTAATCAAATTGGAGAGGTTGTCATTAGAGCCAGCTTCCGGTCCATCATTAGTGGTATCAGAGCCAGCCACTGACATAGAATTGAATCTCAGGAGCAGGAGAAGGATGGCCTTCAGAATTGGAAGAGGACGAGGACGTGGTGGAAGAGGACGACCTGTTGCAAACACTGAAATACTGGAAAGCATAGAAGAGTTGTGAGCTAGATTGGATGCGTTAACCTCAAACAAGAACATAGATGATGGAGATGTCAGTGAGCCCGAAGTTGAAGCTACAGAGGAGGAAGCTGTAGAGGTTACTCCCGAGATGAGGTTCTTTCAGTCAGTGTTGAAATCCACAGCCAGGCCTTGGAATCAATTAGTGCCTATCTACCAAGGAGGACTGAATCCATAAGAATTGATTGACTGGATTAATAGCATGGAGAAATTCTTCGATTATGAAGAAACAAAAGATGAGAAAAAGGTAAAGTTTGCTGTCACCAAATTAAAAGGCCATGCAACACTCTGGTGGGATGGTGTGCAGGCGAAAAGGAAGAGACTGGGTAAGCAGCCAATCAAGAATTGGAGCAGAATGGTCGCAAAGTTAAAAGGTAAGTTTTTGCCGAGTAATTATCAGCAAACATTGTTTAGACAAATGCAAAATATTAGGCAGAGAGCTTTAACAGTGAAGGAATATACAGAGGAGTTCTATAAGGTGAGCATAAGAGCTGGAGAGGCCCAAGATACAGATGAGAAGGTAGCTAGATATATGAATGGCCTAAGGATGGACATTCAGGATGAGATAAGTTTACTGTCTCCTAAAATAGTAGAGGAAGCTTATCAGATAGCGCTGAAAGCTGAGGAAAAACTCATGAGGAAGCAGTCTGCCAGAGGGAGAGGGACTTTCCGAGGAAAAGAAAGTCAAGGTGGTAGTGGAAGATCTACAGCACCTGCAGAAGGAGCTAGCAGTAGCTCAACCTAGCATGCATCCACAGGAGGTGATGCAAGAGGCAGAGGGAGTTTTTCCAGAAGAAGAGGAGGCAGAGAAATAAGATGCTACAGATGCAATAAGCTGGGACATAGAGCTTTTGAGTGCCTAGAGAGTGCAGAAATAAAGCAGAGGAATGCAATTGTGGCTCCAGCTGAGGAAGAGGCACCAGTGGCAGCAGTAACAGAAGAAGTAAATACACCAGAAAGAGGAGAGTCTCTAGTACTTAATAAAGTTTTGATTAAACCAGCAAAGGAGGTGACTGAACCACCACAAAGGAAAACTTTATTCAGGACAGTATGCAAAGTTCAAGGGAAATGTTGCCAGATGATCATTGATAGTGGCAACACTGACAACTTGGTTCTACATAAGTAGTAGAGAAATTGAAGCTGAAGAAAATGAGGCACCCAACACCGTATAAAGTGTCATGGTTGCAAAAGGGACATCAACTGCTGGTAAGTGAACAGTGTGAAGTGGATTTTCAAGTGGGCAAGTATAAAGATAAAATTGTTTGTGATGTGATGCCTATGGATGCGTGTCACATATTGCTTGGAAGACCTTGGCAATATGACAGAGCAGCCATGCATGATGGGAAGAGGAACACCTACAAAATTGGAAAGGATGGTGTCAATCATACATTGTTGCCTTTGCAGGAAGATGTACCAGGACAGAAGACTGATTCAAAAACTCTGTTATTTGGAGGAAAGGATTACTTGGAGCAGATGATGGATGTACAAAAGACTGTTCAGAGCAATGATGAGAAAATGAAGACAAAAGAGTCTAATCAGAATGTTGAACCAGCTGATGATTACTCAAGAGTCGTTGAAGGTATAAAAGGTTATGTAAAGTTTTCAAAATCTACTCCTAATGAAGTTATTAAATTGTACAGGGAACTAGATCTTCAGAGAAGAGAACTGGAGAGACAGAGAACTCATGCACAGGTTAATTTGCTGAGGAAACAAGACAGGGAAGTTTTCATGAAGGACAATCATGAAGCAGAAGATGGTAAGAAGGCGAGACTAGCTGACAGTCTCATGGTGAATACAAATCAACATGCTGAAATATTGCCAGAGAAAGCTGAGGAGAAAGCGAGTGAAATTTTTTTGAGTCCTGAAAAAGACTTGGAGCTGCAGAAAAAGAATTTGGTGACTGAATCGACAAATAAGACCAGTGGGTCTTGTGATTTTAATGCTAACAATTTGATTGTGTTTACAGGTGCTGAGCCAAAGTATGTTGCAGAGGGACAGGAAGCTTGGGAGGTAGCAACATCTATGGCGGCAGCGGCAACAACATCTATGGTAGCAGCTGAATTAACAGAAATTGAGAACAGCAGCAGTAAGCTGGACATAGAAATTGAAGAAATATGGTAGCTGATGATGCATCAATCCAAATGGAGGAAAATAGAAATAGCAACAAGGAAGATCGATCAGAACTTGAACTTGATTGACAGAAAGAAGAAGATGGAGGAAAGGACAACAGAAATGCAGCGGCAGCAAAGGAATAAAGCATTTGGACGGTTGCAGAACAAAGTATGGGATCCAGGAAGATCAAGACCACAAACCACATGATCAGGAGACCATTAATTTTTCTACCTTGGGAGGCTGATGCAAGCGCATGTGACTCAGAAGGGGAAAAATCTTTTGATTTATTCCAAAAAATCAAAAAGATTATCTACAGGCAAGGAGTGGGATCCTTTGCCTGCTATTTCTATGTTTTTTTAGTTAAAATTAGGAACTAGATAAGGGAAAAAACATGCCATCTTTTCTAGATAGGCTTAGAATAAGGCATGCTAGATTAGTTGTTATAAAAAAAACTATGTATTACTACTTTTTCTATATGTGACTGCTTTTGTAATAAGGCAGGTATGGATGAGAAGAAAGAGATGGAAAACTTGGCCGCCAAGGAGAGAGTCTTCTCTCATGTGGAACTCCAATATATTGTGTATGTAAACGGTAGGAAATATAGAGTAAAAATGGCAGCTCTCTAATAAAACAAAATAGTCCTTGAATTATTATGATGATGCGTTGAGTGTGGCGGAATATTAATATAATTCTCATGCAATATAGGCGGTATTTTGTGTTTCAACTGTAAATTGGTAAGAACCGCGTGTATTTTTATGGACAGCGGAGCCATATGCGTATAATTCATGAAATTGCTGTGCGTATATTTGATTGAGAAGAATTATAGGCTTGCACAGTATATGAAAGACGGTCAAACACCACGCTGTCAGGTTGTTTGGAAGGAGCGCGTGGGTTCCTCTATTATTTTTTTTACTGTGCGTATACGTTGAGGGCAAAGTTGTGTATGCGTATTCAGAACGGAGAATTGGAGAACCGCGGAGCTGTAATGGTGCGTATTAATTATTGCATGTGAGGTTTGATTATAATTATTGCATGTGAGAATTGTGGTGCGTATTAATCCACTGTGCGGACGTATATATATATATTGGTTGAATTATTAAAGACTGTGGGTGTGTATTTCCTAACTGTTGTCTGCGGCATACCCATAATTTGATAAACAGTTATTTATAAGTTTTCCAACCATTGCTGTGTGCCTACCTGATATCGCTGCCAGTTGATTTGTGTGTGTACATTTTTCATGGATATCCTCATACAAAATTGCATTTATAGCATGAGTTTAGATTATAATTGCTGGGCACCTGTATATGCATGTATATTGTAAATTCCCACTATAAATGCGTGGTAATATAATTATCGTAGGTAGTTTCATATGCTTCTCATACATAGCTGTGCGTACATTTGCCTACTGAATTCAATCTGGCTTAAATTGGGAGACTTATGAACTTTCACAAGGGAATGAATTTATTAGTTTAATGACTGATTATTTGAGGAAAGATCCAAGGGAGAGAGAGCCGGATATTGAAGATATTGTAATCAAATTGGAGAGGTTGTCATTAGAGCCAGCTTCCGGTCCATCATCATACAACAATTTTGGTTCCAAACTTGGCTATGACTTTAAAATTAAGCTATTATTATTATTATTTGTTGAAAAACTATGAAAGATGTAAAACTGAATTTTCCTTTAATTGAAGAGAGTTATATTCTTAAACATAAATGTAGAATTTTGCGTATTTAAAATAATGAATATATATATGGGGAAATATAGGAAAGAGTATTCTCTATGATAAAATAGTTTCAATATTCACTAGTATAGATTAATTTTTAACCCAAAATCTATCAACTCTGGACAGGGATTATAATCCCTTATGTGCTAATCTAATTTCTTTTAGAGGGTAGTGTACATTTTTTCATTGTTTAAATTGCATCAATGCCTTGAAAATCTAGTTGAGCACTTGGATTATGTAGAGTGCGCAACTTAAACTCACAATTCCAACAAATTTTTACTACATTTCAAATGATTGAACATGTACAATATACTCCAAAGGAGGGAACATGTACAATAGTAAGACTAATTAAAATGTTTTAATCATTTTTTTACTAATATATTTGATTTAAAACTCAATTTATTATTTATTATTAATTGTTTTTAAATGCCACATTAATTTTATATTAAGAATTGAACAAATTGCATATGTCTCTTCTTTTTATTATTCTTATTAAGAAATAACTAGTTTTTTCTTTATTTCAATTATTTATATTCTTTATACATTTAAATAATTTACCTAAATCTTATATTCAAATATCTTTGTGAAGTATAATAACTGTATATCTTCGACACTCAATGAAACTGTTTATCACATTTTTGGGCTGTAATGTCAATAATAAATGGAGCTAGCATAGTGAGAATAAGATTATTAATATTTGTTTATTATAATTAACCAAATAGATATATTCACTTTTATTTTTAATTATAGTTAGCATTTTTTTATTTAAAAAATATTTTATTTTTATTCTAAAAAGTACGTGTAAACATAAATACACATAATGTGTTTGTGAGCTTAGTATTATTATTTTTTACTTTTAATTATGTTTATCATTTTTCAAGTTTGATATAAAGTTATATTATTTCACATGAACATTGAAACATTTAGTATGATATATTATTACGCATCTTTTGAGTAGTAATAATACATTTAATTAAAATCACCGGCTAACTAAATAGATATCTTTTTTTTATTTTAATTATAATGAACATTAAAAAAAATGAATTTTGTTAAAAAACTCAATTAAAAAATTTAACATTAAACACATTTACCTTATTAACTTTCTAAAAAATTATAAAAATTTAATATTCCTTTTTTTATTTTGATAATACTAAATAAAATAATATATAACTATTAAGAATAATTAAATTTATAAACAATACTAAATATGAAAAATTCCAATACTTACATGTAAATTGGTTTAAATCACATGAGCGAGTGCGGAAGCCAACAACTGATATATATTATTTTTTTACCCAAAATTACACTGTGTTAAACATTTAGCTATGCGGTTATTTCTTTACACGTGGTAGGACACCCGGGACGCTGTAGCTCCTTAGGTTAAATTGAATTCCTTATGTTGAGTTTTCTCCTAAACGGCCCGGAGACAATGACAGACTGCGGATTCCGACCATCCATAAGCAATTCCGATGAAAAGATTAACGTCCATTTATACGGCATGATAAAGTTTTCCGACCATCCATAAGCAATTCCGATAAAAAGGTTAACGTCCATTTCCATAAAAGGAGACGGAGAAGTGGGCCAAAACAGCGACGTAAGTGAGTTTGGAAGGGAATCTGCCGCAATCCGGATAAGGGTTGCCGAAACAGGAAAAAAAGAATTACAACAACATAGAATACTGGAAAAATAAAAACAGAGAACTGAAAAACAACGCAACAAGCTACAACAATATCAATCATAAATTATAAAATAATAACACTAAGTTAAAAGATGGGTAATTAAAAGATTGGTTTAATAAGTAGTAATTAAAAGATTGGTTAAACAGTCCAAGAACCCAAGCATAAAACTCAGGAATGCGCGCGGCCTAATGAATGAAGGAAGAATGAGAGGGATCGGTGGTGATTGTGATGAGGAGGAAATTGACATAGGAAGAGGAAGTGATGGTAATTTTTGCAATACAGTGAGAAAACAACAGCAGGGTGAGTTCAAGTGATGGTAATTTTTGCAATACAGTGCGAAAACAACAGCAGGGTGAGCTCGAATGGATTTCACCCTCGAATGGATTACTGGTAATTTTTCTGTTCCTTTTAATTTGTTTGTGTATCTCTAGACTGTTTGGTTAACCAGGGAAAGGGAAAGGCTATTTTTATGTAACCTCACAAATCGTTTTCTCTGTTCAATCTACAGGTTAATCATCATGGGCGTTCTTTCTCTCTCAGCCACTGTGTTTGTCTTATGTCTTATGGAGCGCTCCATAAATGTTTTGTTCTGTTGTCTGTTCTATGTTCTGTTCTCTGTTGTATGCATCAATGTCCTGTGGTTGTGTCTTGTGTAAATGTTTGTTTGTTTTGTGTGTCTGTTAGTTAATTGAGAGAGAAAGTCCATGCAAAGAAGAATATGCACGGGTGGTTGAAGGGCCAAATTGATCAACAAATAATGGAATGCATCCACAGCAGAGTGAGTGAGTTAGTACTCCAATATTTTTTTGAATTATTTTTAGATTTATTCTGACAGGCCCTCCTTCTTTATTTTCTTTTTCTGATGAATCTGAATTTTATATACATGAGCTGGAGTAGCGTTTCTGGTGCTTTTGGAGCAGACAGAGAATGAGGATTTTGCAGCTTTGCAGCACCCATCAGTTGGCAGAGTTTCAGTAGAAAATGAAAATCCCCTAAGAAGCAGGTTAGTATGCTTTGCTTTGTGAATGGCCTTGTTGTGTTTATTTCTAATGCTGAGACAAACCAAATTTATTTAGTATAAAATTTGTAATTCTGAGATGAGGGCTAAGCTATAATGAAGATATAAATCTAGAGTAAATTTTATATATAAATGTTTATAATGAAGATATTTAATGTAGAGTATGTACAAAACCGAACGCACACCATAGCTGTTTTCAAAAACTACGTTTATTCGGTTTATTCGGTGCTTTCTGCCACTGTCGTCACTACCATGGTGCTTTTGGTGATATAATCGAGAAGAAGGCCGCTAAAATATCTCGAGAGCGAGAGCATCTGTGGTCATCCTTCCTTGACATTTTTGTTTGTGAATATTTTTCTATTTCGATTTAGAAAATCTACCCATCCACGGAGTGCATCTCTCTCATCCCCAGAATTTTTGATGTTCAAATAATTTACTTCTTCCTTCAAGCGAGGACAGTTTGAATTTAATACCCTGAACTTTCTGTTCTGCATCGTGCTCATCATTTGTTCAACGATACCCATCACCTGTTCTGCATCGATACTCATCACCTGTTCATCGATGTGTAGTTTCCAAGTCCCTAATGGATGTGTTGAAAGCCGATATAACTGGTTATTTGTCAATGAATTGTGGTCTGGTGAAATTGTGTAGTTTCCAGGTCCTTAATGGATGTGTTGAAAGCCGATATAACTGGTTATTTGTCAATGAATTGTGGTCTGGTGAAATTCCTTTTGATGCAGCGTTAGTAGTCTGGTCTTAACATTTTCAATAACTACAAGAAATTGTGTGGTATTTTCCTCTACTTAGCCCCAGTACTTTAACATTACCATAATACAAGTTACGTTTTCCGTCGGAATTAAATCACATCTCAACCCTTCTTTTTTATAAATTCTACAGAGAGTCGCATGACTTTTCATTGCATACGTAAAAGTATATTGTTGTGTTGCGTTGGAAGTTTCTAGAGTCACATCTGCTCGTAACCAGGCTGCTTACACTTTTAATAACTCCATAGGCGAATAGGGGTCTCCTCTGTTAGTTGTACTTTAATTAACACGATATGCCTGTCTATGTTCCAGAATTTTAATTTATTTACCAGATTAAGGTAAGTCTATAGGCTTGTCTACGTTCCAGAAATGGAGATTTATTTATAACCTTCAGCGAACATGTTGCTAATATTATTAGTAATATTTGAAGATAGAAAATTAAATTGATTTTAAAAATAATTAATATGATGAACATGTACGTGTGTTATAACCTGAGAGGAGTCTCCCAGCCTCCTAACCTGACACTTAGGTATGATGTTATAACTTTTTGATCTTTCATTAATTCAGGTCCAATAGCTGCCCGCTCCATAAAGAGCATGGCCCCGTGCCCAATACACTACGCACATGTGTCACATGAGAGGAGTCTCCCAGCCTCCTAACCTGACACTTAGGTGTGATGCTATAACTTCTTGATCTTTCATTAATTCAGCATAGCCCCGTGCCCAATACAGTACCAATTAGCCACATCGGAAACCTAGAAACCAACACTTAGCTAGCGCCGAGGGCAGCCAAGATATGCATCATACATTACATAATTCATCGACTGATCCAAGAGTTTGCCATGGATGGTAGAAGCAACAGTTGTAATATAAGTTGAGGACATAATTCATCGACTGATCCAAGAGTTTGCCATGGATGTTAGAAGCAACAATTGTAATATAAGTTGAGGACTTGATATGTATGTGTTTTTCTTATTAAACCAAATTCTGCTTCAATATATTCACCAGATCAGAGGTGTACAACTTTCGTCCTTTACACAGGTCTCTTTGTCATCCTTCCACTTTCACGTCACGTCAGGTCAGGTCACCCCTCTTTATCATCCTTCGCTTTCATGCCTCTTTGAGAATGCTATATATAATGATGTTCATCCATACTCATCACTTGTTCATCCTCTTTGAGAATGCTATATATAATGATGTTCATCCATACTCATCACTTGTTCATCGATGAAAAAATTCCTCATTCCTCATATATCGATGTGTTTCCAAGTTTAAGAACTGTTGAAAGCCCACATAACAAGATGTCGAAATCCCACTTGTTCCTACTTTCTTCTTCTCTGCTACTTTTCTTGTCATTTGTTCTTTAAATTAGCAGGAGTTTATTTTTATTTGGCAAGTTAATTTTTGTGGTGAGGAAGGTCCAGCTTCAAATAGAGAAGAACCTAGAAATTCTGACAACTGTATTTTTGATATTAATTTATTTCTTGTTATTTCCATTGTTTTTGTTATTAATACATACCCCATCAGCATCATTAGCCAAACTTGATCAAGCCGCTGCCATTTTCAGATGGCCAGAAACACCCAAGAAAATGCAGAGAGAGAAACAGCCACCCAACAACACCCACAAAGATAGAGAACAAAGTATAATGTAATGTATGATGCATTCCAAATACCTGTGAAAACTTTGTACTCTCGTTCTTAGTTTTTCCTCCCTTGGCTTTGAAGTCTTTGTACTACATTCAATGTTTTTTCCATGCAGGTAATCAAAATCCTGTGTCTTCTGATTATTTTTCTTGTTATCTTCTTTCGCTATATTAACTTGTTCTGCTCTTAAATCAATCATTTCAAAAAGCTATTAAAAAAAAGTCTTCTCCAATATTTACCGATGGAAATTTCGGAAGTGTCCAGAAGAAGCACATACTAATTATGCAGGTATTAAATTTAATGAACAGGAAGAATAAGTTGTTCTGCCTTTCTATTAATGTCACAAACAAAGTGTTTACATTGAAAGATAAAGTTCAATAAATTACATTACATTACTAGGTCGAAAGATAAAGTTCATTCTCCTTCTCAAGTCGTCCTTCGTCTTCCCAATAAAACTCCTTTCAAAGTCATTTGTATTTTGAGGGAAGGGGACAAAACCACATCCACGTTTATTCCAAAAGACGGTCAACTGAGGGTACTGACCCTACCCTCACGCACACCTAAACACCCAAAGTCTGCCCAAAAAACACACACTGGTTTAATATAATTCTTTCTAGTAAATATAAAATTTAATGTATCAATTTTTAAAAAACTAACTCTTTATCTGTTATTTGAAATTAGTTTAAGCAAACTAGTTACCTGTAGTTGGTCACCGATGTGTATGATAAGCGTGTCAGGAACGTGCTTGGCAGTCACCCACTCGTTGTTCCTCAATATCTAGAGCCCCGCCACATCGTTGGGCTTCAGCACTGTTAGAGCAGACATGTCCGTATGAGGAAGCACTCCCAGAGCCATATCTGGTTGAGGGCACGCTGGGTAATAGTTTATCTTCAACTCCATTTCCATATTCTCACCTCCCAGAGCGTTTCTCGCCGTGGATTCTTCCAACCCAAGATTTATTGAAAAGGCTGACAGCAGCTTATCTACCACTCCCAACACTTGCCTTCCATACTCCTCAGTCACCTCTCTGCACATCAAAATGCAATACATAGGTTATATATTATATATATAGAGTCTAGAGAGAGATCAAACAGAAATGTAGAATAAAATAGTACGTAGGGCGTTATACCTATAAAAGGGTGGGTGCTTGGGCCACTTGTTGAAATCTATGAGAGATGGAGGCCATACCTGTGAAAACATTTCATGTGGTTGTCATTACTCTGCATAACCCGCATGGTAAGTCATTACTCTGGATAGAGTTAACCCGTCATTTCTTTGACCGTAGTGGTAGCATGAGTCGCTTCTTCATCCATTGTCATCCTTGATGAGTGGCTTCCTCATCAAAGTTTCCAATTAAATGTATTGTTTCCGAGTAGTCAAGCGGCTGTCATACGGCTGGTTACGAGATGAAACAAAACATGCACGCGCACTCCCAGAATGTCATGATGAAATAAAACAATCATACAACTTGACAACCATCTCGTGGCAACTCTCGTATAATTAAAGATTCTTTATTCCCTTTTCTTATTAATTACATTGCGTAGTTGCGTTAATTCTACAGCAAGAAGTTTTCTCTTTCAACGTGTTTTTTTAATTAAATTTCTAATATTTACTGACAGAAATATATTTACTATTATTTAGTTTTATTAATTTTTGATGTTTTATTTTTATTATTATTATTAAATTTTACTGATTTTAGTAATAAAAATATGTTATTCTTATACTGAAATTAAAAATTACCAAATATAGTTTTTTTATTTACATTTAATATGTAATAGTTAGATTGATTTAATTTTTATTATGTTAAATTTATAAATTATATCATACTTGTATCACTTTATATTATTAATATTGTATTTATGTTTTTTCTTAATATTTTTCATGTATTATAGGTTTATGGTTATATATATAGATAATATGTTTTTTTTTTTGAAATTGTACATTTAATTATGTTCCAGTTGTTAGGGAAAGGTTTGTTATACAACAATATCATTTCAATTTGTATGTTGCAGAAAATTTATTAATAACCAAAGTTTTCTCGTGTGTGGTGGAGGACATTATCTATTTTTATGTTTTGTAGATGTTGAATTAGAAAAAATTATATAATATTTGTTTAGATGGGCCCAACAAAGAATTACATGAATACAAACCATCATATAAAATGAGTAGACCTTTTTTGTTGTTGGGAGGGGGAATTCCAACCCCTCCAAAAGGTTCCTTAGGAAGGTTAAATGGTAACCTCCTTTGAGTTGTGTTCCTTGGTTATGGATGTTTTTCATGATCTTTGTTTATAGTAACTCCAATATGCACAAACACAAACACATCTTTTTATTATAATAATACTTTATATACATGTTTTAAACATCCTCCCAACATACACACAAATGGCAAAATCACTTTTATTCACATATATCATTTAACATTTTTTCAATGTTTTAAATATCTTCCCCACATACACACAAATACCAAAGTCGCTCTTATATTTCACATAAATTACTTAACATTTTTTCAATATTTTAAACAACTTCCAGACATGCACACAAATGAAGAAACCAATCTTATTGACATAAATTATATAACATTTATAACGTAAATTTATTTATATTTTTTTATTTCTATAATTTTTTGGTTTTATTTTTTTAAGATTTGAATTTCCTTTGATTTTGTTTTTATTTGTTTACTTATATATTTATATTTATTTTTTTTCTTCCTTTTCATATATATATAATATATTATATATATAATATATAATTTAATATTTACATTGAATATTTTTATAGAATTAAATTAAATATTAATATATTATTTAGAGTGTTTGTGTTTTTAAATATTTAATATTTGTATATTATTTTTTTATATTTTAACTATACCTAATATTTGTGTGGTTTTATTATTTATATATATAATATATTATTTAAGGCTTATATATTTATTTATTTGGGTTATAATGTATGCTTTGGATTTTTTATTTTGTATGTATATATGAATGTATTATTTTCAGAATATATGAAATGAGAGTGTTTGCATTACTTGTATGTACTTTTTTGGAATCTTTATTTTTCTATGCTTATGAATGTCTCAATTTGTATGCTTTTGACTATTCTTTCCATTGTTTATTTGTATGTCTATGAGTGTATTGTTTGAGTATGCCTTGAGTGTTAGAGTGGTGGTTTCATTGTTTGCATGTATATACAGTGCTATGAACTTATTGTTTGAGTATGCCTTGAGTGTTAGAGTGGTGGTTTCATTATTTGCATGTATATATAGTTATTTATCTTGAAGAGTTGCTTGTATTATCTTGAGTGCTTTTGAGTATTCCTTCATTATTTGCTCTATGTGTGTATTCTTTGAGTATTCTTGTGTATGGATATTGTTTACTTGTATGTGTATGAATGTATTCTTTGTTGTATTTGTATGAGTATTATTCACTTGTATTCTAGATATGTGTATAAATGTATTCCTTCATTATTTGTTCTGTGTGTGTATTCTTTGAGTATTCTTGTGTATGGATATTGTTTAGTTGTATGTGTATGAATGTATTCTTTGTTGTATTTGTATGAGTATTATTCATTTGTATTCTAGATATGTGTATGAATGTATTCTTTGTTGTATTTGTATGAGTATTATTCACTTGTATTCTAAACATGTGTATGAATGTATTCCTTCATTATTTGCTCTATGTGTGTATTCTTTGAGTATTCTTGTGTATGGATATTGTTTACTTGTATGTGTATGAATGTATTCTTTGTTGTATTTGTATGAGTATTATTCACTTGTATTCTAGATATGTGTATAAATGTATTCCTTCATTATTTGTTCTGTGTGTGTATTCTTTGAGTATTCTTGTGTATGGATATTGTTTACTTGTATGTGTATGAATGTATTCTTTGTTGTATTTGTATGAGTATTATTCATTTGTATTCTAGATATGTTTATGAATGTATTATTTGTTGTATTTGTATGAGTATTATTCACTTGTATTCTAAACATGTGTATGATTGTATTCCTTCATTATTTGCTCTATGTGTGTATTCTTTGAGTATTCTTGTGTATGGATATTGTTTACTTGTATGTGTATGAACGTATTCTTTGTTGTATTTGTATGAGTATTATTCACTTGTATTCTAGATATGTGTATGTATGTATTCCTTTATTATTTGCTTTGTGTGTGTATTCTTTGAGTATTCTTGTGTATGGATATTGTTTACTTGTATGTGTATGAATGTATTCTTTGTTGTATTTGTATGAATATTATTCACTTGTATTCTAGATATGTGTATGAATGTATTCCTTTATTATTTGCTTTGTGTGTGTATTCTTTGAGTATTTTTGTGTATGGATATTGTTTACTTGTATGTGTATGAATGTATTCTTTGTTGAATTTCTATGTATGTGTATGAATGTATTCTTTGTTGCATTCCTATGTATGTGTATGATGTATTCTTTGCTATTGTTTACTTGTATGTGTATGAATGTCTTCTTCAACTCTGTATGAATCTATTCTTTGTTACATTCATATGTGTCTTGTTTACTTGTATTCCTTGTATGTGTATGAATCTATTCTTTGCTGCACTTGTATGTGTCTTGCATAATTTTATTATTTGTATGTATGTGTCTTATTTACTTGCATTCTTTGTATGTATGTGTCTTTTTTACTTGTATTCCTTGTATGTGTATGAATGTATTCTTCATGTGTCTATGAATCTATTCTTTGCTACACTTGTATGTGCCTTACATAATTGTATTCTTTGTATGCATATGTCTTGTTTACTTGCATTCTTTGTATGTATGTGTCTTGTTTACTTGAATTCTTTGTATGTATATGAATGTATTCTTCATGTGTGTATAAATCTATTCTTTGCTACACTTGTATGTATGATTGTATTCTTTCTATGTGTATGAATCTATTCTTTATGTATACATGAATCTTTCTTTGTTATATTTATATATATATATATATATATATATAATATGATATATATATATAATAATATATAATATATATAATATATATATTATTTAATTAGGATATTATGAATGTAATTTTGTGAATAATATATATATATATATATATATTCATTATTTCTACACATAAATATATTATTTAGAATATTAACTTGTAAATACATTATTTTAATATTTGTGAAAATACTATTATTTATTTCTATTTTTTATTTTTATTTTTCACTCAATTTTTTATTATTTTGTTTTTCACTTTTGATTTTTTTTCCTATTTTTATCATTTTTAAAACAAAAAATAATATATATATTACATAATATTAGCCTTCCAAACACAACCCAATTAATGATTATCATGTTATAAAACATTGCAAACTATGAGACTAAATGTTCAAATCCCCTACCTATAAAGGAACAAACAATAACATGACATTCATAATAACATTAAATTGTAATAACACATATCAATTAATTATTTAATATTAAAATCAATACAATAAATAAATTAAAATTATTTTATTAAAATTCATTAATTTTAATAGTTTATAAAAAAAAATTCATAACACTAAAATATTAAATTTTCAACATAATATCTATACTGAATCTTCATCACATATATAAAATAATGTTAATTCTAAAATCTGGAATAAGCATTAATAAATGTGATGTGTGTAAACATATGAGTCAATATGTGTAATGTTTGTGGGTATGTGTATGTTTGTGTGCACCCTTTGTTTGTTGTATGAATGTATGCATGTGAGTAATTGTGCCTCATTGACAATGGATTGTGTGGGTGCGCGTCAGTGGTTAGTCCCATGTCAATGATGGACCGTTTTTGGGGTCATATAAGCTCTCACCTTCACGTGGTTGACCCTGTTAGTAGAGATTTTACATCTCCAAACCAAGAGGAGCTTCCTATATAATACTTTTTAATTAATTTAAAACATAACATTAACTTTAAAACATTAAAATAGTTTTTTAAATAATATTTAAATATTTTTTATTATTTTATAAACATTTAAAATATAAAATTACTATAAAATAAATTGAAATCATTCATATATAAATATTACAAAATTTTGTAAACTATTATTAATTAGTAAAATAAATAATATGATTTAAACAAATATATAAATTAATTATGATTAATTATTAAATAAACTAATAAATTTGAACAGATATGTAATTATTGATTATTATTATTCTATTATAAAATTAATTAAAAAAAAAATACAAATATCAATATATGTTATTATATTCACAATTTAATTATTAAGTCATAATAATAAAAATTAAAAAATTATATATTTTGTTGTATAATAAATATATATTGTTTGGAAATGCTCTCTAATTTAGTATGGTAGAGATGTTATAATAATAATAATATAATGTAAACATTTTAACATAGCCCATTTAAATAGTGAAGTTAAATTTGATATTAAAATGAAATCTAAATTGATTATATTTGTTGATTTATCTTCTCCAAACCAAAAAAAGATTTCTAAAAGAATGCTTTTCAATTTATTTAAAACATAACATAACTTCAAAACATTAAAATAATTTTTTAATAATATTTGAATATGGATTTAAGAGATCTATGGTTTGTATCTTTTTTATTGACCGGAGAATCCACAGTATGAACATTTTATACCAACGTTTCAAATCCCAAATGAGATCCATCATCAGGGTTAAGAATGATGGATCCCATTTGGGATTTCAAACGTTAGTATAAAAATGTTCATACTGTGTCAATAAGAGAAATATTTGAATAATAATTTTATTATTTTAAAAACCTATAATATACCAATTTAATAAACTTAATAAAATTACAAGAGAATAAAATAAATAAAATATTCATTTATTGTAAAAAGAATAATTTTATTGCAACATTTCCTGGATTGTTCACATCAATTTAATTTCCAATTATATATTTTAAATTTTAAATAAAAAATATATATATTATTATTGTAATTTTATAATATACAATTTTCATAATGAAGTTTTTTAAAATGTACTTAAATGATTTCATGATTTTTTTGTAATAATATGATAAGATTTTTAAAGTTGATTAATTATTATTTCAAATTAAAAAATTATTCTATATTTTTCGAATTTATTATATGTTATTATGATTATGTTTAATAATCAATAGTGTTTATAATTTGTAATAAATATATATTTTTCATTGACATATATAGACTATAACTTTACCAAACTTACAATTTATAAACATGATTTATATGCTATTAAATATTGTATTTTCAATGTTTTGAATGTTAAAGTGATACAGGTTTAATATATTTTAAATTTAAATAAATACTTTATATTTCATATTTTAAAATTTAATTATATGTTATTAAGATTATGTTTAAATAATCAAAAGGTATTTTATATAATATACAACTTTCAATGAAGTTTTTTAATATGTGATTTAAATGAATTCATGATTTTTATATTAATGATACGATTTTTAAATGTTGATTTAATTATATTTATAATTTAATAAATAGTTAATGTACTATGATTATTTTGTTTTTAATAATCAATACTCTTTAATATTGTTGTAATATATATATTTTTTTCATGAATAATAGCTATAATTTTACTATTACATTTATAAATTAATATGTTATTAAATTATTTTATTTTCAAATTGTGATGACCCCGTAAATGTAATTGTTTAAAAAGTTACTGCAATAAAAACTGAATGATATTGAGAACTTATTTTCTTTTAAAGAGTAATTTGTTGATTTGAATTATGCATTAAAGCAGTGTTTAAAGAATTACTCAAGAGCATTGAGCTTCCCAAAAGGGAAAATAGTTATTAGAACTGAAAATAACCACCTTCCTTAACTGGAAAGATTTCCAGGAAAAAGGAAGGGGTGAATGGTTTTCCTTTTTTTTGTGTTGTAGAGACAGACAAAAAGAGGGGAACAGAAAGAAGGAAAAACTGATTGGTGACTAAGTCTGGTAAGGACCAGATAGTCAAACACACAGTGCTGGCTTACTAAGGATAGTGATCCGGTAAGCAGAAGCTTGGGGGGAGATTCAGGTCTTGTGAGACTGATCTCATGGTTGGGAGGATATCAAGATTTACTCAGATCTAGACAGGAGACTGAGCCAGACTCACCTATCCGAGCAGATTAGGTAAGTATCTGACCCTTATGTTTCCAAGACTGTCTGTGTAAATCGTAAAGGTAGCTGTTACTGTCAGTTTACTATAGCTACAGATAGTAAGTAGAGTATAAGTAATACTATCTAAACAGAAGCAAAGACAGAACGAGAATGAGTATTGGATAGCTGTAATTACTTAGACCTAAGTGAACATTGTGTGACAATAAACAGGCTGAGCCAGCCTAGATAGTAAACTGTGAACCAAATACATAAAGATTACCGCTATCGGTAAACTAGAAGAATATATTACAGTATCTGTAAACAAGAAGCATATATGTCTCTGCATGTAAGAAATGATATATTTAGAGTGCTGTAGAACTCAGAGGACTAGCAATTTAGGGATTGTCAACTAGTAACTATAAAGAAAGACGAAGACAGAACAGTCTGTAGAAATAATTGATAGCCCAGTTCTGTATTAAGGATGGATTCCAAGAAACAGTTATATCTGAAGCGGTGAGGAGTTCATAGCCATACTCCAATTAAACAGATAAGGCTCGAACCTATATGGCTCAAATGAGCGAATACCTTCCTTAATAGCCACTGAATATTAAAGACGAACGTGAATCTTATATGACCAAGGACGAACAATATTAAACATTGAAAACTGGAAAATCGATTCAGCTAGCCCATGAGGGTTCTAGCAAGCCGTAGCAACGGCATCTTAAACATAGTAATAATTAAAGACCATGTAGGGAATAGAGTTATAATGCGTGCAACATCCATAAAAGAGACACGATTCATGTCAAACATCGACAGTCGTCTTCTGAGACAATGTAAACGCCAAATATAGACATCGAAGTACATTCAGAAGTAACAGAACTCGATTACATTGAGTATTGCCATAATGACGGTATTATTCTATAAGAACTGTGGAAAATAACGCTTAGATAAGCAAAGAAATAAGATACAGTTACATTGACAGTATGTAAACAAGAAAATGAGGAATTCCGAAATAGACAATAACCATTAAACAAGTTACAGCCATAAGGGTTTCCAACCTCGGAAGGTATCGCAGGTCACCCATACATCTATAGGGTTAGATGCAGGTGTGACCGCATGCTGCCAGGGTGCATGAGCAAACCCTAGGTATAAGTACAAACCCTTAATGGGTGCAACCAAACATACATGCGAGTAACCAGATTGAAACCAGATATCAAATATATGCAACAGAGCAACCATCAAACCTGTGTAATATAAAACAGGCTATATTCAACTCATATCCGAGGAAAAATTAACAGCATATAAATATATACAGAAGTATGAAAATCCATAAACCGAGATTCGCAGAGGTTCATAGTTCAGTAAACCGAATACTGCCAAACATTTAAACTCACGGCCATAGCCACCAGCATATTCAGGATTCTACATCGGTTTAAGTAAAACAGATAGAACCTAAAGCTACAGAAGGCAGGGTAGTAACCCAGATCTTCATATGAGAGATGATGCCGTAAATATCCCAAGACTATATAGTCGAAACGAGACCAGGTCTTTGTATGCCTGCGGGCAACCAGATATGTTTAGGTTGGGGTCTCATCCTTAAGCTAGAGCAAAACCCTCTGACAAACAGAGAGGGATAACGATGCATCAGTCATAAAAACCAAACCCTGATATCCGTTAAATACCTGGAAGTTCGGCGGTCCTTGATGGCAGGGCTCTTCGAGATCCATCGAAGTAAGAGAAATTGCTCATACCTGGCAAGTAAAAGATCAGGCGTTAATCCGAGTTCATTAAAACACCAAATTGAAAAAAACAATTCCTTAAACTGTGAACATTTACCTGGCTATGTCCCGACTGAGACTCCATGTGGAGAAACCTTGTTGTAAGAGGGTAAGAACTTGAAGTTGCAGTGGCCTCGGAGCGCAATGGCATAGTAAACCCTTTGCCGTGAGGGCAGAGGAAGCTGATGAATGCGAAGCAAAAGAACAATCGCGAATAAACTGGAAAAAGATCTGTATATACCCTACCTGCCAGAGGCAGACACGTGGCGTAGTATTAACCTTTGATCTCTCACAGTTCATGCCCACCGTTGATGAGGGCGATGTAATCAAGGAGGAAGGCGCGGGAAAGCCCAAGTGCCGTGACCATGCCACCGTCATGTGAACCGGACAGGGGAGACTCCACATTGCTGCCAAATGTCCTACGTTGGGATTGCCAGATCCCAAAGTCAACACAGATATGAAACATTAAAATGATAAGGTTGATGATCATAGCCACGTTATCACCGGTCCATAGGTTATGGGAAAACTATACCTGCCGCCATAGTGTAGTTGCCTTTGGGTTAGGCCGAATACATGGTTGTGGCAGCCAAATTAATGTCCAAATATATTAATTAAAGAATAGTGGAAACCTACGCATAACAAGTGCAGAAATATACCTATATGTAACTGCTATTGATATTTATATTATACCATAAAAAATTTTTACATGTGTAGTTATATTCGTATAGGTATGTGACAATTGGTATCAGAGCCAGGTTATCCATACTGTGGCCTCTGGGATGTGAATGACGAAAAGATCATAATGGCATTAACAATAATAATAATAAAAAAACAAAAAAAAACAAATGTGCAGGAAGCTCACAATACCATCTGTTTCATGATCAGACCAGGCTAGTCAAGAAGCAGGAAAAGAGCAACAGAGGTATCACAAGTGATTAGCATGCAGGGGTCAGGCGGCGCACAACACAGGCTTGCAGCCAATTTGGGGCCTGCAACAAATTTTGGAGACAATGCAAAGTTGTGGGTGCAGCTGGGTGAGGAGACCCGCAGCACGAATCTGGCCATACTAGAAACCGTTCAAGAATTGAAAAATGAAATGGCTCGGTTTCAGGCAGATAATGCACAGTTGACCATGGAGCAGGAGAGAATATTAAAAAGCCTGTCTGACAAATAGAACCCACCACTAGCTAACCCCAGCGCAGAGCAGCAGAGAATAACAGAGGAAGAATGCTATCACGCAGAATCTGAAATCCCTGAAGAAGAAGAGGATCAATCTGCTAATGCCTCAGAACAACAGACCTCAAAGCGTCAAAAAGTGGAGTTGCAAGGGGAATTTCAAAAGATTAAACCTCCACATTATGATGGGGAACAAGAGGAAGCAGCTGAGGCATGGCTAATCAACATGAATAAATACTTCCAGCTGTATGAGTATGACCATAACTTGAAGGCACGTTTGGCCATCTTCCAGTTACAAGGGAAGGTGACACTGTGGTGGGAGGAGGTAAAAATTGTTAAAGGAGTAACTGAACGAACTATAACCTGGGAAAAATTCTAGAAATATTTTAAGGAGAGATACTTGATGGAACGATTTTATGATGAGAAGGAAAAAGAATTCCATGATCTGCGATTGGGCCAGCAGACCATGGATGAGTTCATCAATCGTTTCACATCTCTACTTCGCTATGTACCCTACCTTAAAGAAGAAAAAGCCAAGGTGCAGCGGTTTGTTAGCAGCCTACCCATGTATATGAGAGAAAGGATTGAATTTGACAATCCTAAATCAATGGATGAGGCGATTCGCAAAGCCAGAATCTGCTATCAGCAGAGTAAGCAGAAAGGGGATAGTACCAACAGAAAATGGAGTGAGAAAAAGAACAGTAAAACTGTTGGAAATTATAAAGGAAGTCGAAGCAATGGAATCAAAGGTAGCAACAAGAATCAGGACAATAGAGCAGCACCAAGGAATGCATTCAGATCCAAATCCATCGGTGAAACCAGAATGAGTGAGCAGCCCGCCAAGATGGATGCTGAAGGATCAAACAGACCTCCAGTGCAGTGCTGGGGCTGTGGTGGACCGCACTATGTCAAGAATTGTCCGCAAAGGAAGGGAGCTGACCAGATATCCCAGATTCATGAGGCATCAACCGTGGGTGACGTGGGACGGAGTATGCCAAGAATTAACGCAACTTTGGACGATCGCCAAGCAAAATATCAGCCCACCATGGTAGAGTTTGAAGGTAAACTTTTAAACCTTTCCGTCTCTGTTCTAATAGACCCTGGTGCTACTTTAAGTTATATTAGTCCAAAGTTAGTTGAACAGTGTAAATTACAGCCTGAAAAATTCAGGAATCCTTGGCTAGTACAGCTAGCTACAGGGACCAAAAGACGAGTAATGGCAAAGGTAAAAAGCTGCCCTATCACGATAGCAGGACAGCCAGTAGTGGCAGACCTGAATATACTACCCCTCGGGTCCTATGATGTTTTAATTGGGATGGACTGGCTAGAGAAGCATTGGGCTTTGGTGAACTGTAAAACGAAGATGATACGGTACAAGGATGATGCTGGAATAGAACAGGAAATGCAAGGAATTAAACGACCAGTAAAGATCCGACCAATCACCGCATCTCAGCTGGCCAAATACATCCGGAATAGATGCCGAGTGTATGCTATTCAGGTAGGCTATGCAGAAACTAAAAATAAAGGGAACCCGTTAGAACATCTCCCTGTCATAAAGGAGTTCACAGATGTATTTCCAGAAGAAATTCCTGGATTACCTCCAAAGAGGGATATAGACTTTACCATTGAGTTGATACCAGGAGCTGCTCCAGTTTCGCGGGCCCCTTATAGAATGAGTGTACCAGAGTTTACCGAATTGAAAATGCAGCTACAGGAATTGCTGGAGAAGAACTATGTCCGGCCCAGTGTATCTCCATGGGGAGCCCCGGTGTTATTCGTAAGAAAGAAGGATGGAACTCTTAGAATGTGTATTGATTACCGGCAGCTAAACAAGCTCACCATTAAAAACAAATACCCTTTACCTCGAATCGATGAGCTTTTCGATCAAGTCAAGGGAGCGACAGTTTTCTCTAAGATTGATCTATGATCTGGATACCATCAGATCAGAATTAAAGATGAAGACATCGCAAAAACAGCCTTTCGGACCCGGTATGGACACTACGAATTTGTAGTACTGCCTTTTGGTTTGACTAATGCACCCACCACGTTCATGTGTTTAATGAACAGTGTATTTCATCAATTTTTAGACAAGTTTGTACTAATCTTTATTGATGATATCTTGATTTATTCTCGCTCCAAGGAGGAGCATGAGAAACATCTTCGGATGGTATTGCAAACATTGCGGGAACATCAATTGTACGCCAAACTCAACAAATGTGATTTCTATAAAGAAGAAATCCAGTACCTAGGACATGTGATCTCAAAGGACGGAATTGCGGTAGATCCTGAGAAAATAAAAACCATACTGGATTTGCCTGTGCCAAAAGATGTGGCAGATATCAGATATTTCATGGGATTGGCGGGATATTACAGAAGATTTGTGGAAGGCTTTTCAAGGGTGGCATATCCCATCACATCCTTGCAAAAGAAAGGGAGGACATTCAGGTGGAGTTCCGAATGTCAACAAAGTTTTGAGAGGCTTAAGCAATTACTCACATCTGCTCCTGTTTTAAGTATAGCTGATCCAAACAAGGACAATGTGGTATGTACTGATGCCAGCGGAGAAGGTGTGGGAGGTGTGTTAATGCAGGAAGGGAAAGTGATCGCCTACGAATCAAGGAAATTAAAGGAACATGAGCAGAAGTATTCTGCCTATGATCTGGAACTAACTGCTATCATACATGCGCTTAAGATGTGGCGACATTACCTTTTGGGTAGGAGATTTTTGTTACTCACAGATCATCACAGCTTAACGAATTATTTTAGTCAGCCCACACTGAACGCAAGACAAGCTCGTTGGGCAGATTTCCTAAGTGGATTCGACTTTGACATTAAACATCTGAAGGGAAAGGAAAATCGGGTAGCCGATGCGCTAAGTCGAAAAGTACAATGTTTGTACAAAATTACATTCAGTAGATGGGAAAACTCATTGCAGGAAATGATGAAGACAGCAGCAAGTCAAGATGCTGAATA
>APFE031379082.1:0-16703 GCA_000404065.3 Pinus taeda
TGAGTAGCCCAACTTGAATCGACCATTAACAGCGCCATAATAACAACTGACGCGAATGTAGTCTGCACATAATTTATTTGTTCAAAACGACTCGTAATTTTTTGACACAAATAAAATTAGAAATCACAAACATTGTTTGCAAGGAATTACCACGAATTTGAAATCCATAGCGATAGTTCGGAGGTAGAACCCGCGTTGTAGCCGATAGGTGCTCGAAACTTGTTTCATGGAAGGTAGAAGAGGTGGGATTTTATAGTGCCAGAAACTTGTTTTTGGTTTGCTTTTTCTTCTTTCTACCTAAACCTTGATAGACTCGGGTTGGTCCATTTTATTTTTTCAAAACGCACTGTGGCCATAAAAATTGACCCTACTCTCACTGGGCATTGAGGAAACCCATCTTGCTGTAACATATTCAAATTCCAGAGGACAAAGAATAGTTTGATGGTTATTCATTTTTCGAAGCCTCCATACTTGATTTTATCAATATTTCACAACAATTGAATAATATGAACGCTGAGTCGACTGCCGTTTTTTCCTTTCCACTATCGAATCGAATGATGAAATTAACCTACTACAAATGTAAACAGATAATATCCCAGAGTTGTAGTACCCCCCGCATTATTCGTGGCTGCTCACAAAAATCTTAACTTGTGTATATTGATTGATGGAGTTATTTTCCGAACATCCTCATTCCATTTCCGATTCTTACGGATAGACTGAAATGAGTCACTCTCTTTGACCTGATACGGTGATGGGCCGTAGATTGCGTTTCATCTTCAGAAGTCTTCTTGGAAGGGTGCCTAGCTGTTATCTGCATGTCTATATCTGTGATGCGTTACTTCTTTCGAATTCTTTCTACAACGGTGTACCTAGATGTGATCTTGGTGTTTGGATGCTTGGTCCCTCACCTGTGGAAATTAAATCGAATCGGTGACTTTATTGATTTTGAAATATGGTTGGTATTGTAATAAAATGTATTTTTCTCCTGGGTAGCGTTCATGAATTTTTTGTTTTTGCCATTCGTTGTAATTTCCCTCTCCCTCGTTATATTTTACATGGTAATTATATTTCAAGTGTAATTATATATTTTATTGTTAGGGTTGTTTGGTTATTATTATATATTTTATTGTTAGGGTTATTGGTTATTATTAGATACAATTAGTTTGTAGAAGGTTGTTTAGACCTAGTTAAATGTAACTGATTTTTTCTGATGAATTATTTTAGATAAATTATTCTTTGGTAAGATATTTTCTTTTTCAAATGAGTGATTTTGTGTTTAAGATAATCTGCTTCTCTTATGATTATCTATATGGTTGAAAATGTAATTTCAACTGCGCAACGGTTGAGCCGTGCAGCAACATGGAAACATCGCTGACGAGCTATCGCCGATGGATCGGACCCGACGACGGTATTAATTCCTTTTGATAGATTATCGGGTGCACAGCGTTATCGCATCGGCATTATCAAAGAAATCGAGGCTTTTATGTTTGCGATGAGCGATCACCGATATCGCTATCAGTGATAACAAAGGGGCAGGCTTTACCATGAGTTATGTTGCAACCCGATAACATTATAAATAGTTTTTGATAAACTTTCAAGTACGCTCTGCAGGGCATGGAGCTTGCGTGGAGTAAAACAAAGTTTTAGTTGACCGCCAATTTTTCATTAAGGCATTTAATGAATTCCTCCTGGACGTAGATAGTTGGTAGAAGCCTTTAAGTTTTTTTTTTTACGGCAGTAAAACACGTATGAAACATATATGATATGTTTGTTTTTGTTATGTTGACATTGATATGAAAAAAAACTGAAGTTTGCACGGCAGTGCGAGTTTGAAGGAAAACGAAAAACGAAGATGAAGATTTTGTACTGTAATGTGAAATGAAGGCACAACAGTGCGAGTAGAGAGAACAGGGGGAGCAGCGTGAAAGTTTTTTTTATGTATTGATTTCGTATGGTAAGAAAAGAATGCACAGCAGTGCAAAACCAAATTCGATGTAAATCATATGTATTGTAATGTAATGACTTGAGTGCTGGATGTTTTGTAATATGCAAAGTGCATAATTTGTTTTTTATTTTTTATAGCAGTATATGCAAAAGGTTTTTACAGCAGTAAATGTAAACAAAATTTACACACAGTTGTGTAAATTTTTTTTAAAGGAGACAGAGTAATTTTGTTAAAATGTTGTTTTGTGAATCCCTCTTAGTGAAAGATGATGAATCTTGTATAAGGAATTTTGTTTTAATGAATACAAAGATATTGTGGGTGTATGTAATGCTCTGCTCAGAAATATTTGTTAAAGATCCTGGAGAAAAACAGAGCATTGTCTCTCTGTGCAGTTTGTTTGTTTTTGGGATTTTACCTGAAAAATCCCCAACAGTGGTATCAGAGCTTGTTTAGGCTATTTGAAGGTGTCAAATAAGCTGAAGGAAGGAGTTTTCTGGCTGCAGCAACTTCTCCAGCAAAGTGAAGACTCAGTGAAAAGGATCCAGGTATTTCTCAAATTAGTTTCTTGTGTTACTGCTGATGAAACAGTGAGTATTTAAAAAAAAAACAAAACAAAGTCAGTTATTTGAATCATAGTTTAGAGTGCACCGGCATGGGTATGTTTAATCCTCAACTCCCACAGTTCAATGGGAAAAACTATGACTATTGGGAAATAACCATGAGAGCCCTGTTTGCCTGTCAAGATTTATGGGAATTAGTTCAAGATGGTTTTGAAGAACCAGCAGATGAAAATGAGTTTAACAGATTAACTCAGGCAGAGAAAGATCTGCTGAAGAGTAATAGGAAGAAGGATTCAAAAGCCCTTGTATCTTTGTATCAAGCAGTGGATCAGAGTGTGTTTCCAAGGATAGCAGCAGCCAAGACATCCAAAGAAGCATGGCATACTCTCAAAACAGCCTATCAAGGAATGGAGAAAGTGAAGACAGCAAAACTACAATTGATGAGGAGAGATTTTGAGAATCTGAACATGAAAGAGTCAGACAATATTGACTCATTCTTCACACATGTGATTGATTTTTTCACACAAATGACGACTCATGGAGAAGTTCTTGAAGAAAGGAGGATTGTGGAGAAACTATTGAGGGTCCTACCCTCAAAGTTTGATGTGATTGTTACCACCATAGAAGAGACAAAGGATTTCTCAAACTTTTCAGTTGATGAACTCCATGCATCATTGATAACACATGAGCAGAGGTTGAGTAGAAATGAAAAATCATCTCTAGAGCAAGCCTTCAAGACCTAGATGTTTTTTGGAAGAGGAAGAGGTCAAGGCAGAGGAAACAAAAGAGGAAGAGGCAGAAGCCAGAACCGAGGTGGAAGGAACAGTCCAGCAAATGCTCAAGGAAGAGGCAGCAATCCAAATCAAAACCAAGGGCAAGGCAACAGCCAACAAAGAGGACAACATTATGCTCAAGGACAAAAGTATGAAAAATCCAATGTCCAATGTTATTACTGTAAAAAATATGGGCATTATGCCAATGAATGTAGGAAGAAGCAGCATGATATGAGTAATAGACCAAATGCCAATGTCATTAGAGAAAACATTAGTCAAGATAATGTGTTGTTAGCTTGTAACATGGCTGAAATAAATAGTGAAGACATATGGTTTTTAGACTCAGGTTGCAGCAACCATATGACAGGAAACATAGCCCTATTTTCTGCTTCGGATCAAAATGTGAAATCAGAAGTCACACCTGGGACTGATAGCAAAATTTATGTTATGGGAAAAGGAGAAGTCAAAATATTTACAAAGAAGGGTGAAAAGAAAATCATAGCAGATGTCTACTATGTCCCTGGAATGAGATGCAACCTCTTGAGTATTGCACAGCTTGTTCAAAATGGTTACAATGTTTTCTTTGAGAATGATGTATGCAACATCATGGACAGAGCACCCAGCAAAAGATGTATTGTTGAAGTGAAGATGATAAAGAACAGAATGTTCCCTCTTAGAATTAGAGGAGATTTGAAAGACAAAGAAGTAATTGCAGCTGTTACCCAAGAGGCTTTCCAAAGTGTGCCAAAGGATGAAAATTGGATATGGCACTTGAGATTTGGACATCTCAACTTTGAAGGTCTTAACTTGTTGAGTAAAAAATGAATGGTAAGAGGATTACCATTAATAGAGAAACCGGACAGCCTTTGTGAAGGTTGTATCTTGGGGAAACAACACAGAGAAAGTTTTCCATCAGGGAAAAGCATAAGGGCAAAAGCACCCTTAGATATTGTTCACTCAGATTTATGTGGACCGATGCAAACTTCATCTTTAGCAGGCAACCAATATTTTCTAACATTTATTGATGATTTTACAAGAAAAACTTGGGTTTATTTCTTGAAGAATAAAAGTGAAGTGTTTGAAAAATTTCGAAATTTCAAAGCACTTGTGGAAAATCAAAGTGGGCTGCGAATCAAAGTTTTGAGAACAGATAGAGGAGGTGAGTATATCTGCAAGGAATTCCTACGATTTTGTAGAGGAAATGGATTTCATAAGCAATTTACAGCTAGCTACACCCCACAGCACAATGGAGTTGCTGAAAGGAAGAACAGGACCATTATGGATATGGCGAGGAGTATGTTAAAGGAAAAGCATTTTCCAAATGATTATTGGGCTGAAGCTGTAAACTGTGCAGTATATATCTTGAATAGGTGTCCTACAAAAGCTGTGATGAATAGAGTGCCGAAAGAAGCATGGAGTGGGAGAAAGCAAGGAGTCACCCACATGAAAGTTTTTGGATGTGTGGCTTATGCACACATTCCAAATCAGCTAAGGAAGAAGTTGGACAACAAAGGGGAGAAATGTATTTTCATTGGGTACAGTGAGGAATCCAAAGAATACAGGTTGTATATCCCATCTACCAAGAAATGTTTTGTGAGCAGAGATGTTCAATTCATTGAGGAGGAAGCTTGGGATGGAAGCATAGAGAAAACAGTGAATGTTAAAAACTGTTTGTCTCATGATGAAGATGATGAGGAGATGGTTGAAATACATCCCCAAACAACAGCACCAACACAACGGCAGCAAGCAACACCCTTGAGGAGAAATGGAAGTGCTTCTCCAAGCACACCACAAGGAGGAAATTCAAGTGCTTCTTCAAGCACTTGCACACCAAATGAAAGAGGTAAAAAGTTTAGAAACTTAAGTGACATTTATGATGAAGGAATGAATTTCTTATTTGCCTTGTATTGTCATGTTCATGATCCTATTCATTTCGAAGATGTAATTAAAGATAAGAAATGGATAGAAGCTATGGATGAGGAAATGAATGCCATAGAAAGAAACAAGACATGGGAGTTGGTTGAGCTACTAAAAGGTAAGGAAGTCATTGGAGTTAAATGGGTCTATAAGATCAAGTGCAATGCTGAAGGAAAGATAGAAAGGCACAAGGCAAGGCTAGTTGTCAAGGGATACAAGCAGCGGTATGGGAGAGATAATGAGGAAACTTTCACACCGGTTGCAAGAATGGAAACCGTGAGAGCAGTGCTGTCCATAGAAGCACAAAACAAGCGGAAAGTTTACCAAATGGATGTGAAGTCAGCATTCCTAAATGGAGTGTTAAAGGAAGAGGTCTATATTGAACAGCCTCTAGGCTATGAGAAGAAAGACCAAGAACACAAAGTATGCAGATTGAAGAAAGCTCTTTATGGGCTGAAGCAAGCGCCAAGAGCGTGGTACAGTAGGATAGATTCCTATCTACTGGAAAATGAGTTTGAAAAATGTGAGGGGGAACCCACCGTCTACATCAAAGAAAAGGATGGTAAATTGCTAATTGTTGTGTTATACGTTGATGATGTTATTTTTACAGGTAATGATGACTACCTCATTGAAAATTTCAGATTAGTCATGAAAGAGGAATTTGAAATGACTGACATGGGTTTGCTGAGATACTTCTTAGGAATTGAAGTAGATCAAAATGAAAATGGAATTTTCATCTCACAAGAAAAATATGTAAATGAAGTGTTGTGCAGATTTAATATGCAAGAGTGCAAGTCAGCGATCACTCCCATGCTAATGGGATTAAAACTCAGCAAAGAGGATAGCAGCAAGGATTTTGATCCTAGTTTGTACAAGAGCATAGTTGGCAGCCTTATGTATTTAACTGCAACTAGGCCTGACATAATGTTTGCTATTAGTTTAATTTCCAGATTCATGGAGAGGCTAAAGGAAGCACATTGGCAGGAAGCAAAAAGAATTCTGAGGTATGTTAAAGGTAATAAAAGGTTTGGCATCTTATATACTGTCTCAGAATGTTCAAATTTAATTGGGTACACTGATAGTGATTTGGCTGGAAGTGTAGATGATCGGAAAAGCACTTCCAGTTATGTCTTTCATATGGGTTAAGGAGCCATTTCATGGGCTTCTAAGATGCAGTCCATTGTAGCATTGTCTATAGCAGAAGCTGAATATGTGGCAGCTACAACAGCAGCATGTCAAGCAGTTTGGATGAGAAGAATGTTAAGGAGCTTAGGCCAAGAGCAAGCAAAAGCAACAATGATTTTTTGTGAAAATAGCTCAGCTATTGCATTATCAAAGAATTCAGTGTTTCATAAGAGAATGAAACACATTGACACAAGGTTTCATTACATCAGGGAATTGGTAAGCAGTGAAGAAATTGTCTTAGAACATTGTAGGACTCAGGAACAGGTTGCAAACATTTTGACAAAGCCATTGAACCAGAAAAGCTTTGAATTTTTGAGGAAGTGTCTGGGTATGAATGAATGCCCAGCAGTTGAAATTAAAGGGGAGTGTTGAAAATGTAATTTCAACTGCGCAACGGTTGAGCCGTGCAGCAGCATGGAAACATCACCAACGAACTATCGCCGATGGATCGGACCCGACGACGGTATTAATTCCTTTTGATAGATTATCGGGTCCACAACATTATCACATCGACATTATCAAAGAAATCGAGGCTTTTATGTTTGCGATGAGAGATTGCCAATATCGTTATCGGCGTATCACTTTTGGAACTAACCTAGCTTTATGTTTATATATATTACCATCAAATTTAAATTTAGGTTTGAATTACCATTTGGATCCAATGGGTGACTTATTTTCATGAAATTCCATTAAATATCAAGTATCTTTATTCATTATAGACTCATATTCTTCCTTCATTTCATCTCTCCAATCTTTATGCTCATTAGATTCTTAAAATTTCAAAGGTTCTGTGGCATTCATAATTTTAGTAATTAAGGTGTAATCTTTAAATCTTACTGGTGGTTGAGTTTCATGAAATTATCTTGTTGGTACTTAGTTTATTTCAACTCTTCTCTTGCTTCATGTGAATCATCTCTTCCTCTTGATTGCACTATGGTTGCTATAAGTGTCCATGTCGTTGGATTCTTCCTCTTTCTATTCATGCTTATCAGCTACTTTCTCTTTGACATCATCATATTGACGAGGAATATACCATCCAGCATACCTGTCATTCTTATGGCCTTCACCTGCAAGCACATGAAATAATACATATCTTCATGCAAAAATTTTATGTGTGCAAGGATCAAACAAATTATATGATTTATGATCAAAACAGTAACCTATGAAAAATCACTTGATAGCTTTTGCCTCAAGATTCCTCCTTCTTTTTGAACATGAGAAGATATTTTTCTTTCGAAGATTATAAAACGAATTTCTATTAAGAATAATTTTCATACTATGTAATGAGATATCACGATACTGTAAGCAAACATTTACTCTATTAATCTATCATCATCCTCACTTAAACAAAAATGTATTTTCTTATCTGATTAATTTATCAGTAGAAAATCCCAAAGATATCTGTAAAGTCTCTCCTCCCAGCCATGAGCCTGGAAATTATGTCTAGGCTCTCCCTCGATCACTTTCACTATTTTTCACTGGATTATATCCAACTACATTCGGTGCCTTGGGCCTCAGGACTCCACTATCTATCCTTAAGTCCTGCACTTAATTCGACTTTTCATGAGGAACTTCCCACTGGTCACTCTTTTCCCCAGATCTACTATAGTTTCCCATTTTCCATCTTTTCCCCTCTATATTTTCCTTCCTAGGCTAGGGGTATAACTATTTCTTTTAATTGTAGTAAACAATTTTTTTTAATTGACATGTCTCAATTCCTAATGAATCATAAATTAGGTAACAATTTGTTATCTGGCTTTCTAGCTTCATTCATTGTCATAACATAATAGAAAATAAATGCAGTAAATCATAAAACTAAATTTAATAAAAGCAATAATTATTTCAAGGAGCCTAGGGTGTTACATATCCCCCCCATGTGAGGAACATCGTCCTTGGTGTTATTTCTAATTTTAGCAAATAACGCCGGATAGGCTTCTCGCATAAATTCTTCCTCTTCCAAGGTGGCCTCATCTGGGCCAAAGTGCTTCCACTGCACTTTAACCTGGGCGATGATTCACCTCCACAAGGTGGTTTCTCTCTGACCAAGAATACGAAGAGGTTCTGCTAGAAACTCTCCTTCTGGTTCGACCTGCACATACATAATTCACAATCATAATTCCCTCAAAACAACTTATAAAAATGTATATAATACTTTAACATTTTACTTGAATATTTTTCGAGTTTATTATATGTTGTGGGTCGTACACATATTTCTTTAACAACAAAACATGAAACACGTCATCGAACTGAATGTCGCTTGGTAACGTAAGTTTATAGGCTACTGGTCCAATTCGTTCCAAGATTTGAAAAGGTCCACAGTACCGGGGTGCTAACTTAGCACAAGCCCCCCACTGTAAGGAACTTTTTCGGGGCTTTTCCCTTAGATATACATGATCTCCCGACAGAAATTCTTTGTATGTCCTTTTTTTATCTACATACGTTTTCTACCTATCCTGGGTAGCCCTTACATTTTGTCTAACTTTCTTAATCGCTTCCTCCATCTCTGCTAGCATGTCAGGAACCAGTGTTAGCTTATTAACAGGGTTATTCCATTCCTCTGCACTTTCTTCCATATAACACCTCAAAGGGGCTCATACCCAATGATTCGTGATGTGCATTATTGTATGCAAATTCTACAAGGTGTAGGTAATCCTCCCATTTATGTGGATGTTGCATCACAAACATGCATAGCATGTCTTCCAACACTTGATTCACCCATTCAGTTTGCATGTCCATTTGGGGATGATAAGCCATACTAACTTGGATCTAGGTACCCAATCTTCAAAATAGGGTTTTCCAGAATGTGGATGTGAATTTCACATCATTGTCTAAAATTACCACCTTAGGTATATCATGCAGGAAAAAATTTCCTACATAAATATGTCCACGGTTTCCACATTTTTGTACATGGATTTCACAGGTATGAAGTGTGTGGTTTTGCTCAATTTCTCTACTACAACCATAATTGACTCAAGTTGGTTCCTAGTGCATGGTAAAACTGTGATCAAATCTAATTATATGGTCTCCCATTTCCATTCTGGAATGGGCAGTGGTTGCAATAGACCAGCGGGATGCGGATGCTCTTCCTTTACCAACTGACGGTCCAAACATTTGGATAAATACCCCATGACATCCTTCCTTAATCCGGGCCAAAAATTTCCTTTCTTGATGGCTGATAATAATTTATGGTAACTTGGGTGGCCCGCACAAGGTTTTTGATGAAACTCATCCATTATTAATTGTTTAACAACACTATGGTTAGGAATATAAATTCTGTTTTCGAAGGTAAGGATGTCATCAATATTTATTTCAAAATCTGATCTTTCTTCCTTTAATAGAGCTTCCTTTGCCTGGTACTAAAGAAAAGTGTATTCTGGATCTTTGACCGATGCCTCCTTTATAATTTTTGGAATGTTTGAGTGTGATTAACTGATTTGAACCTGATAAATGTAATGTACCTTCCTACTTAATGCATCAACACCGGATTTTCCTTCCTTTTAAGATGCTTCATTTCAAAATTGAACTCACTTAAAAATGTCGTCCATCTTTCCTATTGGGAATTTCGGCCCGCCTGGTTGAAGAAATTGGTAAGGTTGCTATGATCTGTTAACAACAACAATTTATTCCCCAACAGGTAGCATTGCCAGATTTTAAGTGCACGCACTAGTGCTGTTAATTCAATGTCACAAGTGGAGTATCGATGTTCATAATCCTTCAATTTCCATGATTTGTAAGCAATAACTTTGCCTTATTATGTCAAAACTCTGCCAACACCTTCTTTACTTGCATCATTGCAAATAAGAAAAGACATTTCCAGATCTGCTACTTTTAGCACGGGTGCAGTGGTAAGTAGGTGTTTTAATCTTTCAAAACTTTGCTGACATTACGCTATCCATTGAAAGGTGCATCCCTTTTTTTGTAACGAAGTCATTGGAAAAGAAAATTTTGAAAATCCTTCAATGAATCAATGATAGTACCTGGCTAAACCAAGGAAGGATCTGATATCATCGACATTCTTTGGAGTGGTCCATTTCATAATGGTTTTTATATTTTCCAGGTCCACCACTATTCCTTTTGTTGATATAATGTGACCCAAGTATTGGATATGATCCTTGAAAAAATCACATTTGCTGAATTTACCATATAACTGGTTCTCCCATAAAGTTTGCAGCAACATTCTCAAATTTTCTTTGTCTTCCTCCTAATTTTTAGAGTATATCAAAATGTTGTCAATAAAAATTAGCACAAACTTATCAAGATAGGGCTGGAAAATTTCGTGCATCAAACTCATAAAGGTGGTTGGGGAATTTGGGAGGCCAAACGGAAACACTACGAACTTGTAATGACCATAACGAGTTCGGAGTGCAGTTTTGTAGATGTCCTCCTCCTATATTGTTATCTTGTGGTAACCAGATATTAAGTCGATTTTTGGGAATACTTTGGCTCCCTGCACTTGATCGAATAAATCATCAATACGTGGCAAGGGATACTTAGTTTTTATGGTTAGCTTATTTAATTGATGATAATCGATACACAATATTAATGTTCCATCTTTCTTTCATATAAATAGTATGGGAGCTCCCCAAGGGGACACACTGGGGCTGATGTACTTTTTATCTAGAATCTCTTGAAGTTGCATTTTGAGTTTTGTCAACTCAGGTATGATCATGCAGTAAGGGGCCTTGGACACTGAGGCTGCACCTGGAACTATTTGAATGGTGAAGTCAATATCATGTTTGGGTGGTAATCTAGGAATAGATTCAAGAAATACATCAGCAAATTCTTGAATGATAAGAATATTTTCCAAGGAGGTCATTTTATTCTTGGAGTTGGTAAATCCCACTTGAACATCGTATATTTGATAACCCTTCCTAATACACTTTCCTGGCTGACTAGCAATAATAGGGTGCAATTTGTTATTAGTCTTGATTCATTAAGTTCCCTCCTTTGTCTTGATTCTTAAATAAAACTTATTGTTTTCTACTTTCAAGCAACCAAGGATAAGCAATTTTCCAACCAATCCATTCCAATTAAAATGTCATATGAACCCAAGGGGAGAATGTTGAGGTTTACGTGAATGGGTTGTCCTGAGATGGTTATGGGACATTGTTCAATTTTGGCAACTACCTTTCATTTTGCCCCAGTGGCTAATTGAACTAGCTAAGGTTTTGGAAATTTAATGGTCTACAGTTGACACTTTTCTACCACTTTAGGACTAACATAACTTAAGCTAGCACTCGGATCAAACAAAACTAAAACAGGTTGCTTAGCAATACCTTGTTACGAACTAGTTTACACTCGAGAGTTGTTGACATGTTTATTGTTAAAATCATAGAAGAAGATGTAAATTTTGACATGATTATGGTTAGGTTGGTAATAGAATATGTCGTGTCTGTATAGAATATGCAGTGGTTTGTGAAAAAACAGCTTGTTTCTAAATTTTTTTGGCATTTGAAATTAATTTGCAAGTACTTCCACCATCGTGGAACAACTGTGGCTTTAGAAAAACAACGTCAACCGACTAGTGGTATTTGTGTGTTTTGCGGGGCGTGTACTGCCACATCAATCAACAGAGCAAGCGGTAGGTATCTTCTGTTTGTTGAGAAAAATTGAGAGTTGGAAGGTGCATGAACTTACCACAAATTGAACGTCCGGTGGAAAGCGGAATGTGAGTGTGAATGTCGCGAAAAATCGGAATCGAGAGACAAATAGTGAGTTGTTGCATTTACCGAAACCGTTTTTCTTAGTCCGCCGAGTCCTGGTCCAGGACCAAACTTGGGAACTAATTAGCAGACTTTCATGGAAAAAACAAACACTCGACTTTCTTAGACTGGGCCCGATTCCTGATAGTGCGCTGTAATCGTGTCAAACTTAATTCAACTCTGAAATGGATGCATTTTTTGTATTTGACGTCTCTCTGAAACCGAGCACTCAAATTCGCTATTCGAGCCCTATGACATCGAATTTGTTTTCAAAGTGTGCCAGCGTCAGTTCACGTCAACTCACATTTTTCCACACAATAAAAAATTCCTCCGTCCACGCATACCACGCTCTGTGCCCCAGCGTCAGTTCATGTCAACTCACATTTTTCCACACAATCAAACATTTCCTTTGTTTGAAGGTAAATTTGATTTTAGTATTTATTTATTTTTTGATTTCATAGGGTAATGAAAAAATCAAATAAATAATTATGTTAATTTTAAAAATAATACATATAAATTTATTAGGTATGGGTAAAAAAGAAAATTATTACTTAATAAAAAAATTGATTTATTTAAAAATTAAATAATAATAAATTTATATAACTTTTTAATGTGAGAAATTTGAATTAATATAGTATGTATGAAAGTAAAACAAGGGCTACATAGTAAGTATTCACGCCTCTAGCTTTTAAACGTATTTAATTAAACGAAAATATAATAAAAATAAAGATTTAAATCAAAAAATAATAAACTAATAAATAATGTTTTTGTTAAATGTCTCACAAAAATAAAAAAAATATGATTAACTAATATTGTTTATATATGTGTGAGATTTATGTTAATAATATATAAACAATATATAGAAAAATTTACAATTTATGAAAATGAAATAATAGAAAAATAAATTAAATTAAAATTAAAAAGTGAAATAAAAATAAATAAAAACTAAAAATAAAAATGTAGTAAACTAATAAAATGGAGGTTACTAAACAACCTATAATAAGACCTCAACCAATAACCTTACAAATAACTAAATTTAAATAAAATAAAAATAAGAATAAAAATGAATTCTCAATGTTAAACTATGGATGGCATAAATATTTGGTCGAACACAAACTAATACTTAGTCAAAAGCAAATTTGAATGCTAAATACCAAGTTTGCACTAGGTATAATAAATAAGTGTTCATTGGGATGATATGTTTAAACTATATTAAAAAACTTATCAATGTTTATTATAACTACTAAAATAAACAGTTCTTAACTATATCATTTTATTATTAGTATTATTTATCCTTTGACTTTATCTAATCATAATAGAATAACTAATCAATATTCATTATATATATAAACTTAATTTTCATTTTCAATATTTCCTCTTAACTGAGGATTGTTGTGATCCACCTCTACTCTTACTCATCCGCTCTCAAGTCATGAACATCTGCTACACTTCTAATCTTATTGACTTATTAAGCCATCATAATTACAGCGTAAACAAGATTTTGAAGAATCACAATTAGATTCTCTTTCTTTTCTCGAAGTCAGATAGATTGCATTGGTCATAGTGGAGGTTCACCATCATCGTCATTATCATTATTATTTATATTCTCATAACTTAATTCATTTTTTATATTAATAATTTACATTATAAAATAATCATTTTATTATTTCTATCTATAATTTAGGTTTTTTATTTTTTTATCAATATTTTGTTTAGTTATTTTTAGTTAGTTGTTATTTTTTTTTGTCATCCACATGAAAATATGAACTTTGAATCTCGTGGTTTACAAACATTTCATGATACAAATATGGCTAATTAAACTTTTTGATCGACATTAATTTTTGTTTCTTTTAAATATATTTATTTTTAAATTAAATTTAAATATTCATTTATTTTTACAATGATATTAATTTTATTAAATATTTCACTCTATATTTTTAGAATTTTAATTATTTATCATAACCAATAGAATACTTATAGTTTTTAATTTGAAAACTTTTTATTATTTATCTATTTATTTATTTTTCACAAGTACAACATTACATATTCCATATGACAAATATACTTATATTGTCAATATTGGCAACATATGTCCTGTCCCTTACAAGACAAATTTATAAAATTTAAAACTTATTCATTTTTATTACACATTTTCTAACTATATCTAACATAATTTTTATAGCTAATAACTCTCTTTTATTTATTTTTATTTACAATAAAATATATATATTTTATTAGCCATTTATTATATGATTTATATTACATGAGAGAGACTTCTTATGAATGCCACTAACAAATAGGATATGACAAATCTCAATAAACATAAATCCACAAAACACAACTGAAAAAATAAATTGTTTACCAAACTATTCAAATTAAAATTCTTTGATTTATATTCATTGTACATCTAATTGTTATTTTAATGAAAATTTAAAATAATATTAATTTTTCTTATATTTATATATGAAAATAATATATTTTATATAAAGAATATGAATTTATTATAATTTTTGTTCTATTTTATTTTAAAAATTGGTTATGTATTTTAAGTTAATAAATTTAATTATTATTGTAAAAATTTTGAAATTAAGATTTCACATTTTTTCTAATACTTATATAAATATTTTTGTATTGCACTTTTAGTTTTTAAAGGAATAATATAGCTAACTTTTATATTTTATATAATATTTGTAAATTTATATTATACAAATTATTAGTTTCAAAAATATATATTAAGTTATTATTGAAAATTTTTGGGAAAAGATCAAATTGAGAATATTTGGTCAAGACATTTCCAACTAGCCAGTGTGGTTGATCTTTAGGACGAGAGTGTGGATAAAAGTTTACTCTTAAATAATGATAAATTAATTTTTATTTTATAGTTATGAATGAAATATGTTGATATAATATTTTCATCTCTTCTACATTAATAAATGAAATTTCATATATTAACTATTCCAACATTTTCTTTTGTAACCTAGAGGAACCCAGTAGCATACCTATAATAAAATAGTTTTTATTTTAAAGTTATAAATGAAATATGTTGATATCTTTTTGTTATCTTTTATATATTAATAAATGGAATTTCATATATTAATTATTTTAGCAATTTGTTTTGTAACGGAGAGGAATGGAGCACCCTATTGGTAAGCTAAGATATGAATGGGGGGAATTGTAGCCTATGTCTTTTGAGATTCAACGATTTAATGTTTCATAGGTTAACCAATTGAAGTGCCCGAAAACAACTATTCAACATTTTTAAATCTATTACTTTAAAATATTATATAACAATTATGAATTTACCAACCAATAAATATATATTTATAGTACATATTATATATATATATATATATATATATATATATAGTTATAATAATATATATATATTAAAATTAACTTAAATTATTAAATAATAAATAATACAAATGAGTAAATAAAAAATTATCAAACAACATATGAGCCCAGTTAATATTCTCAATACTATGACAACTAATACTCTTAATATTATGACCATTTAATTGGATTATGTGGAATTCACATTCAAAACTGTAAGTTGTAATTATGAGTATAGAAACCACATTTCAAAAAATTGGCATAAGAAGTGTGAATTTAATCTTTATGTCTTTCCATGTATTGATTTTGAAGAGAAAGCATATTGAAAATTCAAGTAAGAAAAATAAAAAATAAAAAATTAATTAATTTGTGAATTTAACCTTTATGTTTTTCAGAGTATTAATTTTGAGGAGAAAACACCTTGAAAATTCAGTGAACAAAAATAAAAATTATTAAATTAATTAATTTGGTGTATCACTAATAAACATAGAAAAATAATTATAACATACACAACCACTTTCTGCATTAATTGGTGTTTACTTGGTGAGATAAGTACCAACAAAAATTTTAAATACTAACACTACACAAATAAGTATTTATTTGGTAAGATAAATAATTTTAACATACACAATTACTTACCCTACTAGCTAACACTCTACACTAATAAGTATTTACTTGGTGAGATAAGTATTAGTACTAAGTTTCAAATACCAATTTAAACCCGATTAAACAAATAATTTGAAAAATAATAACTAATTTTTTTTTGAAATTTTCATAATTAATTTATATTTATAACTTTTCTAAAATAGATAGTTTTTGATTTTATAATTAAAATAAAAAGATTTAGTCAAATAAAATATAATGATAATTTATATGTGTGGATGTTTTCAATATATTTAAATGCAAATTTATAAAAATGTATAAATTAAATGGTATCAAATATGAGTCTAAAGTAAGTTGACAAAGACCAAATTTCACAGTGTTATGAACTTCCCATAGAACAAAAACTAGTATAACTGAATCTTGTTAAGTTTTCGCTAAGATTCATTGTAATGTTTTGAGGTATCTTGTCGGTTCAAAGTAAGTTGACAGAAGACCAAATTTCACAATGTTATGAAATTCCCATAAAACAAAAACCAGTATAACTGAATCTTGTTAAATTTGGCTAAAATTTATTGAAATATTTTGAAATATCTTCTCGTTACAAAGTAAGTCAACAAAAGACCAAATTTCACCGTATTATAAAACTCCCATATAACACAAACCAATATAACCGAATGATGCTTTT